>LSSN01006018.1:0-13585 GCA_001970855.1 Smittium culicis | reverse complement strand
CTCCGCCAATACAGCCAATTAATATATGCCTTGGGAAGTAGTCCGAAATTTTCCCTATCTTTAAAAATCCCAGCACAAGAAAGAAAATTCCCGTAATTATTGTGCTTAGCGAATACGAAACAAGGGTAGTAGGTATTATTTTGTTTTCACTGTTTGGTCCAATCGATTTTACTATCACACTACACATTTGATGTAAAAATGGAATAACTTCAATCATCATACTTCCATTACCACCTCTAAAAACACTAAGTCTGGATGAATAAGCAACTTGGGATATTATTGTGCTCACAAAGAACATAGAAAGGCCGACTTGACCCATGTTTTGGTAAGGGGAAATTGATAAGGGGAATGCTATTAGTCCAAATGAAACTCCATCTAGAATGTTGAAAATTAAACCAAGAAAAACAGCAGGAATGTACTTATGGGAACTAGAAAATAATGCGAAAAAGTGTTCTAAAGGTCCATACCTATTCTGAGTATGAAATAGTGGTATTGAATCACGTCTTTTTTGTATACAATTACCGTGTTTGTCGAAGTTGTACTGACACTCAGAACTATTACAGCTGTTTTCATAATTCATTTCTTTATCATGCATATTTATTTCACCAAATTGTGGTAAAGAATTATTATTCAATGTATTATAATCGATACAATTCCCAGCCTTTTTAATATTAAAACTATCACAATTAATCAACACAGTCTTTTCATTAAGATCGTCAATTATTAAATAAGGCGATTTCGAATTTCCACTCCTTTTATCCTCTTGGTCTCTAGAACAAGCTTGGTTGTTATGATTCTTCAAATTGCCCATATTATTCAAAATTAGTGGCTCAGAAACTTCATTTGATAATTTCGAGCTATTGTTGCCAGTTAAATTTATTGGAGTTGATTTAGATCTAGATTCTTTGCGATTACACACTGTAGAGTATATGTTGTTGCTCAGATAGATACATTTAGATTCCAATAAATGATTGAATTCGATTATTTCGGCCGAATTTTCTAATTTTTTTATCACATTATATATATATATATATTAAATATTTATACTTGAGTAATGACTTATGACACTAAAAAAAATTATAAAAAGTGTTTTGGGGATCTTTAAATATTAAACTGTATTTTATTTACCATCATTTTCTATAACTACCGAATCAAAATCTTTTGAGGTGGAATGCTCTATTTTTTTATTGATTTTCGTATGTTCATATGACAAGAGTTTGGATAAATTTTTCATACTAGATTTTTTGATTTTCAGTAATGTTTGTTCAAAATACTATAAATACCAAGTCACGTAAAATAAATCAAATTCAGAGTATGAGATTCCCATGTAGTAAATTAAATATTAAGCGATTTAATTCCTTTGAAATATTGTATTTTTAAACTATATTGCAAAGAAAAAAATGAATTTACAAAAAAGATATGGAGGAGGTAGGATTATTGATTGTAAATAATCGAAAGGCTTTTTTAATAAATGATTCCTATTAGTAGTAGAAACTAACATAAAAATATTGAGTTTAAAATGTTTTGCATTTATGTATAAATAACTAAATTTAGACATTTTATGATATTCAACATGGTACTTATATATATATAATCTCAGAATATGCATATAAATAATGAGAGAAGCAATAATAGATACAAGAATAATGCATCAACATAGTTAAAGTTTTGCATATAAAAATCATGGTGCGTATAATAATAAAAGACTATTATGCGGAGCTTAATTTATGATCTACAGAACATTCTGATTTTTTTTCTATTAAAATTTCAAATACAATAGTTGTCTATTCATAAAAAATTATTTAATGACACTAAATTAAGGGGTTATTATTTTTATAAAATTCCCCCATAAATATAAACGGACCCAGTCTATATCCCCCTCTATTATTCTCACCACATCTAGATTTGACTTGAAATCTATTCACGGTGCATTGCTTTAAACGTAAATTTAATTTTTTTTTATCTTTAATTAAACTAGCCATGATGATTAAAATTAGGGGTATAAAATATAATCATAACCACATATTTATAGTTCTGGTACATTAAACAAAGGACCCATTCAGGCGCAGTTCGCATATTTTATACCATAAGAATTAGCCAACAAAATTCTTAGCCGATAAATTAATTTACAAGATAAATATTTTATTGGATGCGATTGTTTATTGACCAATAGATGATTGCGCTTAAATGATTTATCCAATTATAATTTATAAATCTGCTTAGTGGCGCTGGTCCTGAAAAGTGTAAATCGTTAATTAATTTAAAAGGATCCAATATAAGGAAGCTATTTAAGATTTGCAGCATGGTATTTAATCCCCATTTTCGTCCTATCTACTATATTAATTTAAGGAACTAATTTTTTTATTAAATGTACCTGATTAGAACAGTCTTGTTACTCAATAAAGTTGAAATATTTTTATGAAATATTATATTAGAGCCCAGTTTCAGGAATTTTATAAAAGCCTAATTAATAAAATGAGAGATTTATAACTTTCAAAAATTGCGGATTTAATTTTATTATACAAATAATTTATTTTATATTAAATAAACTGTTTTTTGGGGAGGGAAGATGTTTTTAGTAGTTAGAACGGGTTAATAAGGGCGAGGTTATAATATAAAAGCGGATAAAGCCGAAGTATAGGAGTGAATGAACGATGCAAGAATTTTTCATATAAAAAACCCCGTGTTTTTAAAGTGTTGTTAATAAAAGAAGCGGAATGAATAATAGTGCTAATGTACAAAATAGAATATCAATAAATTCAATACTGTAGGATATGATATTTCCTTAGTTAATATTCTTGATGCCCCTCTTGCATTTTCAGAAGATAGGAGAATGAATTTTCTTTTATAGTAGTGAAGGATGTTCCATGGTAGAATTCGAGTCATTGTACTGGAAATAGTCGCAGTCTATGGATTTGGGCTTTTCGATAGTAGGATAATCTCTTAATACCCTAAATATTCTATTTGAAAGCATTTTTCTAGATTTTTGTAAGAAAGAAGGTGATAAAAATAACAATAATGATGATTCTGGAGAAAAGTTTCAATTAAAACCAATACAGTTTATGTAGTTTTTATATATTGTTGTTATTTTATAGAATTATATATGAATATATATTAATGATATAATAATTAAAAATATCCAGAGGGTGGTTTAGTTAATGATTATTTAAATTTTGATGGCTAATATGCACGCTTATAAACGTTTTCCCATTACTATATGTAACTAATATAAAAAGCAGGATCTAAACATAGCAACAGAAAGAATTCATCTGAATCAATTTGGTTTTGCACAATGGAGCCTAAAAAAAATACCAAACTCAAGCCATCTAAACAGCTAATAAATTTTTTAGCTTAATTCGGCCAACTAGTATGGATTACATAATAGGATAAATGTGTGATATTTATTTAATATTCGTAATTGTTATAAATTGCTGCAGAAATAATATTTTCATCGAGTTATAAAACTGATTTTCGTCAGATTTAGTATTCTACTGTCGAAAATCGGTAATAAAGATAAAAAAGATATAAAAAAGCGGAAATTATCAATAATAGCTTATTATTATGTAATTCATCTTCGGACATGAAGAGAATATTTTTTATACTTCGAAATCCATATTTCAAAAGCTTTTAGGAAAAATTAAAAAATTTCCAACGATTTGCGCTTTATAGAAAATAAGCAATATTATTGTCTATTGTCCTTTCATGAGCTAAAATTTATAGAACATTTGGGGGATTCTGAACGAGGCGAGCACTTTATTGTAATTTAATGTTATTGGATTGAATATCTACTATTTGATAATATTGTTGGCGGAGTTGAAAAGGATTTTTTGTTTTTGTTTTTTATTTTTAGGCCATTCCCGTCCAATACTATTTAGAAAAAATAAATTTATGATTATTAATCAGGTTTATTATTTTATTTTATTTATTTTAGAATAAAGCAATACTTCTTAAGGTATTGAAATTAATGCGTTTTAATTGAACACAGATGGCAATATTTGGTAGATCAAAAATAGTCTACAGCCCAGTAAAGTATTAAAAGAATTAAATGATTTTGCACATTGGATATTAGTTTTTTAGTCTATTTAATATTCTGTAACACTTTACAATATTAAACGACTCCTCCATAAAAAATTTCCGATTTAATTAATATTTTCTACTATAAAACTTTTATTTAAGAGCCGAGTAAAACTGATCGCGAACAATACACATGACTCTACGCGATAAAGAAAGCTAAAATATACTCAAGGTGGTGCAAAACATTAGTACAACGTGTATCCCAACAAATAAATTCCTCTATGATTCTATCAGCTTTGTGCATAAAAGATAATTAGGCTCAATTTACCAGGCGAAAAATCTGCCCAAGGGGATTTTTTTATATGCGATTTTTTAAAATTATGATCAAAAAAAGATACAAGAATGAATTATTGTATTACTTGCATTTTTTTAGAAGATTAATCTGATAAACTTAGACTAACATTCTGAAGGAATTATATAAAAATCTACCCAAGGGGATTTTTTCATATGCGACTTTTTAAAATTATGATCAAAAAAAAGATACAAGAATGAATTATTTTATTACTTGCATTTTTTTAGAAGATTAATCTGATAAACTTAGACTAACATTCTGAAGGAATTATACAAAAATATCCAAATGTGATTATCTAATAGCCTGCTATTGAGCACTAGAACCTAACCTGGTAAGCATATAGGAGATTCTTTATGAAATCGCTTTATAATGAAAAGAGTTGCAGTGTATAAAATCGCATAAAAAATTATTAGTTAATGGGTATAATGTGCGATTTTAATAGCAAGTAAATTTTTTTAATTTAAATGAGTGTACTCAAAAACCGAAATGTCTTTCAATCCCGCCAAAAATTTTTTTAATTTATATATACCCAAGCCAATAACACTAAACTGCAACAAAGTGCTATCTTCGTTCTGTATCTCTCGTATAAACATAGGTTTTTTTTATAACAGCTTTATTAATTTATAAGGGTTCAAGATATTTGTTTATTGTTTATTTATTTGTTGTTCAACCCATTCCAGTATAATATTCTTAGCCAATTATTCACAAAATTTTGGAATTATGTTATTTTAATTGAGTCTAGTTTGCTAAATAATGCATATCAATAATAATCTACCGCCCGTGAAAGGGATGGAGATTTTTTTGAGGAAATAGTGATAAATAGCGATAATCATATACAGGGAATTTTAGCTAAAAATATTGATAGTCTTATAGGTTATCTGAATCACGCAGAAAATATTTTTGAATTTAAATATTAGTGATAGAATAAATCTTAAAAAAAAGCGGAAATGATTTTTCCCTTGAGTTTATTATGATTATTCATGTAATTTCGTATAGGGAATATGGTAATGATTGAGTATTAGTGGTTATCAGTGTATAAACAATAAAATGAGATTTATCACTAATGCATTTTTTATATTCAAATTAAAAAAATACTGTGCGTAATGAAAATGATCACCAAAAAGGGAGGTTTTAGACCCAAAATGTAAATAGGGTTCACGAAGGTAGCGACATTTCAAGTATCACGAAAAAGTATCTAAAACTGATGATTAAAATAATACAAGTAGTTTTTATTTATTAAGAAGCTCTGTCTTACGTTTTTTAGAACAACCAAAACTTTCAAAAGATACCCAATAATAAAACTCTGCTTGAGTGTCTATTTATTAATAATTACCAATAAAATTTGCGATTAAAGTTTTCATACTAGCAATTAATAATTTGAATAGCTACTATTTAGTGAGCGAAAGTAACAATATCAACTCACGTTGGTTGGCAATTAAATATATCTCAAAGTTGATATTGAGTTTTTAAAACTTGGAATTCGATTTACGGTATTGATTCCATGCAATTTAATTTTATTATTATTGAAATTTATTAGCTCAATAAGTTGTAGAATTATGATCTTTTCTTGTAACATGGTAATAAGAGCCTTACTACTACTTAACCCTTTCCGGGGCAAGCACTCTTAAACTTTTTTAAAAATTGTAATTGGATAAGCCATATTATATTTATTTGTTATTGGATATATATAATTTATCAGCCAGTAATTTGTTAATATCTTATATTATTTATCATTCTGTCGTTTGGTTGGATAATTTTGGTAGTTCAAAAAAGGCCAACCGCATCTGAAAGGGTTAAATATTGGCTAATAGCAACTGTGCTAGTTTCGAGTAATATTACCCCACCAATAAAACTACATACTAAAAAATAAGAGTAGTTAGCCTTAGACAATATTGTATGATTCGTAATCTATAAGTAATTATTACAAAAATTCTAAAATTAGAGGTGAAAAATAGAACAATTGATTATTGAATAGAAAAAAAGTTCTTTAATAATAGTTCTAGACAACTATTCCTGCTCAAATTGTATATGATTAAAGATTCTAGAGCCCTACAGCCTTAGAAAAATTATCGTTTTAGAATCTTTTTTGAAGTTATACACAAGAAAAAATCCATTAGTCTAAAAATAAGTGGGAAAGTCTAGAAATTCTAGGCAGAAGGAATTCAGTTCACATTACATTTTAAGAAATTTTATCTTGTAATGCTAGTAACTTAATTCGTCTTATAAAAAAATATTATCGGCGGATTACTCAACCGTAATATCCATTGGCTATCCCCCGCTGATATATCTAAATATAATTGGCTTTCTTTAAGTAAGCAAATAATAGCTGTTTTTCCTGAAAATTATTAATCAAAAATCTAATGTAATTTGTATATTTAAATTTAATTTTATTTTCGATAAGCTGAATCTAAATAACCATGAAAGCTAAAATAGAACATTTCCCAAAGCTACTTCACATATATGGGATATTTTTGGGGGAAGCGAAATTTTTTATCTAAGAAATTATATTTGCCCTACATTTATTAGGTAAAGGATTGGCTGTATCATAAAATTCATTTGGTGATAAATTCCTAGAATAATTAAAAATAAAAGTAAAGTTGCTGAATAGGATAAACTTGATAAGAAAGTTTCTGCTCCTCGGAATAATCTCCCATATATGGAAGATTTTTAGCATGAAATAGAACTTTTTTATCCTGCATTATTAATTGGTATTAACTGTAAAATTTATTTATTGGTTAACCATTTCCCGTCCAACATACTTTAAAAAGAATCAAATTTATGATTCGTTTATGGTTTATAATGAAATCTATTATTTGCTGTTTAACTACAGTATACCAATATCATTTAAAATCTCGGATTTAAATTATTTTTATCGAATTCTGTAGGCTATATTTTGTAGAAGATAAATAGTCTACCGCGCGGGAAAGGATTAAGACGTTTAACCCATTTGATAATTTTCTCTAGTAGAAACAAAAAACCATGTATAATTTGATTCGAAGAAAAAATTCAATTGAATAAGCTCTGGTCTTCAACATAATGTCAATGAGAGATTCTAAAACTAGAGAGCAACTTGAGCTATTAACATTAGTAGATTGTTATTGATAAAATTACAAATAGCCCTCACAGGATTAAAAACTCTTTTCAGTTTTTCATAATATTTATAGACTAAAAACTGGATTTAAAATTTATTATATGGTAGTTGTTGATGACTTGCATTTAAACGCTGTCAAGCTATAGACAATAAAATCATCCTTCATTTGGTCCTGGAAATAGTAAATAAAATTTGAAAAATGTCATTATGCGGTATTTCGCATGAAAAAGGTTCTTATTAAACTTAGTTATTGTTCGTTGCTTTAAATTTAGATAATTCTATCCAAAGAAATGTGTTTACAAGTTATAGAGTTAAATTTAACGTAAGATGGTCCAACTCTAAATTCTAGTGCCGTAGCTGACTACTATAAAATTTATCCCTTTGATGTCCAACATGCTTTAAAAAGCTAAATTTACTATTACCTCCTGTAGCTGATAAATAAATTTATTATTAATTGTTATTATACAACAGATCAATAATTAGTTTAGTCTCATTATAATATTAATTTTTTTTGAATGTATTTAGCTATATTTCAGATCAAAAACAGCCTAACGCTCAATTTAGGGCTGAAATTTATCATTTCAATAGTTATTCAACGTTTATTATTGATTTTTATCACAAAAAAGCTTGAAGGAAGTTAGCACTAATTCAAAATTGAAAAGGTGGCTTATATATGTGTGTCTCATCCGAAAGAATTCTACGCTTAATTTAATTGACAAATATATCATATAAATGATATTTATATAGACCATTAGTGCGCTAAACAATATCCTTCATTTTTTCAGGGTCTCGCATAAACCAAAATTGATAATATTGAATAAAAATTATTTGAATTTTTATGTTTAAATTATAGGATCAAAAAAATATTAATAGTCTAATACTCAAAAAAAATTTGTGCTCAAAGGCACTCAAGATAAATACCGAAAAGACTCTATTAAGAGCAAAGGGTATTAATATCTACAATAGCCTAAGCCCCTGTCAGCCAGATTTAATACTCATCCATTTTGAATTAAAATATATGTAATGGCATGCAAAAGAATGCGACTCGGCTTATAAAACCTGCTGGACTAGCAGCGTTTAGCGAATAGCTAATTATTAATGAATTACAAGAGCATCAAAGACCTAAATACAGTAACTATCCAATGATTTTTATAGTAATGACTTGATAGGGTTTTTGAAGATCTTAATGTAGCTATATAAGATATAGTACACAACCCTTGTGCTTCATTAGAAGGGATATGAGCTTATAGAAAATCTTTTTATTCTGCAATAAACTTTTGCTTCCTCCTTTATAAGCTAACTTAGCTCACTAGAAGGTACAAGAGGCAATTATTAACTCAACAATCTTTTTTTATAAAAACCCCAATACTTTCTACACATTCGGGTGGGTTTATAACTAGCGGTATTTTAAATAAAAATACATTTTGTGTTATATTGATAAACTTTTTGTTTTTTGCGAGTATATTATTACGATTTTCATTGATAAATCTAAATATAATTAAACACTAATTTGGAAATTATATTACAAATTTAGATATTACATAAATTCGCTTTTGCTCCGTGCTCGAATAATATTTCCTAAACTAGATATACTTTTTTTAACGAGCTAATTAGCATGAAAAAATCTTGATCTGCATTAGGCGCTGTTTTTCAGAGCGCCCGAAACAAATCGGGCTAGAATAAACTGCAATAAGGCATAAAATATACCCAAACTCAGTCGTTTTTATAGTTACGTACAACCGCAACAATAAGTCAAATTTTTATCTCTTTACTACACAAACACAGATATATTGCTATTTTTTGTCTTCTTGAATAAGAACAATACCCCCATTTAGACGGAATTAGCTTTATTCATGGAAATATTCTTTTTAGCTTGAGAAATATCTTCATATAATTTTTAATTCCAGCAGATTTAAAGCGGTTTAACACGAGTTTCATTAATATTTATAGTACATTATCAATGGCAAGGAATCATCTGATATTTATTTTTATTATTAATGCATTGTGCGATCTGCCAAAGTTTTCAAAACAGTTAACACTGTATCTATTGGTTGAAATATTTATTTCAATTGAATATGAAGGAAACATGTTGAAAAGCAAATATATACCTGTATCAGGATTTCACATCATCTTACCTCCAAGTACAACTTGGTTTTCTTTTACAGTTATTTTATTTAAACTCAAAGAATGTAGCTTTGTTATCATATTATCCTATTTTGGGGGCACTCTTCCGAATTTTAGAATGTGAAATGATTTAAGTTTGCCACGCAGTTGGTAGGCTTTCAGAGAAAAGTATTTGGAAAAGAGAATAATTTTTTTTTATTCCTTCACAAAATTTTCATCATTTACTAGAGACTTCATTTTAAGAAAAAACCCTCTAATATTGTTTTCATACCAATATATTCGTACTATTTTTTTAAAATAAATCATGCCATATAAACTGTTTTTTTTAAAGAGAAAAAATGCCTGCAAATATTAGTCGGCGAAAAATAGGTTTTTTTTTATAATATTGACAAAATGATAATTATTGATTTATTGATTTATACCATAGAACTCTGCGTTATAAAAAAAAGTTAAATTTTCAACGAATTTCAACTAGAATTAAAAAAAAAAAAACATGATTATTAGGATTGTGACTCTAATAGAAGGAAAGATTTTAGTATCTTAGTCTTAACAAGGCTCTGGTTCATTAAATATATATGTTAGCAGGTAAATATGCGAGATTCTGAAAAAATATAGAACTTATTATCGTATATATTATATTGGAATGAGAACGTTAATGTATTTAGGACTATTGGAAGAATTGAAAACGTTCTAATTCTTTTTTATAAGCGAGGTTTAATAAAAATTTTTTTGTCTATTTTGTATTGTTAAACTGTAGATTATGTTATTTTATTCGCTGTAAATCTACTACCATTTCTCGTCAAACCCGTATTAATAAAATGAGTTTATTTTATTTTATTTTATTTCTGTCTATGAGAGTATATTAAACATAATTTAAAATAAAATGAGTGTATTCTTTCATTTATAGTTGATAAGAAGCTTTACTATTCGTATCTTTTCTACAATAGATCAATACTTTTTAAAAACTAGGAAATAAATTATTTTTTTGCAAATTTTTATAAATTTGCGGATATAAACCCATATACCTTTCGAGAAAGTGATAGTCCATATTTTTTTTCTTCATCCAGAACCTCCAAACGAGAAATTTTTGTTAGGAACGGGTATTTTGATACTGTTTGTTTTATTTGCTTGTTGTAATTTGTAACGGCTATTAGTTTTGTAAGCTAGTTTTTAATATAGTATTTTTATTTAGGATTTAAAAGACAATTACACCTGGTGATCACAAAGATGTTAATAGAAAAAATCCATAACCTTGAAAAAATCTTGCTTAAAAAAAGAACATATTTCAATAAATGAGAATGATAATGATGGTTTAATGGTTTAAAAAGTATGTGAATTTATTCATAAAATATAATTAGTGTTGAAAATTATATAATTTATAATCACATTACACCTCGCTACATAATGCTTGTCCCCTTAAAAAGTTTCATCTAATTTAAATAAATGGAAGAATAGATAGGAATAGTTTATTCTATCAATTAAAAACTATAATTTATTTTACAAAAAAGGTAGTTAAATCAATTTTGCTAAAAAAATCAGCTCTAAATTTTTTTGGCATTTCAATAGCTTGAAAATAAAAAGTTGTTAAGAAATTATTACAACCATTAGAAATTTAGTCACACATTCCCTAAATAAATTATCAAGAAATATTTTTTTATCTTTAATTTAATTTATAAAAAAATCTAAAAATACTGTATTATTAATTAAGCGATCATTTATATTATGCTATTGAAACTGATGTAATTTTATTGTTGATACTTTGCCTTGAGCTTAGTTTTCTTTAAATATTCTATAGTAAAAAAGATATCTGATAATGCATAAAAATATGATATTTATCTATAAATTATTTCAACTACATCTAAAATTATATTTGAACAAATAACATAATAGATTTATTTGGATCACCTTATTGTTTTATAAAAAAACCTGTAATAAAAGAATCTATTAATTATGATAAAATGTAAAAATCTCTGAACTTATATCAGTTTTATAATCATATTTGATGATCAAGCTACTAATGGATTTTAAACTGATATTTTCTATTCATTTCAATTTAAATTAAACTAACTGACTGTCCCCAAGCATTTTACTAATATCACATATTTTGATAATTGTCCTTATTTATTATTCATGAGTGACATGAGTTTAAGAAATTGACTCCTTTTCTCGCAGAGCATTAAATATTTCGTAGCTATATTTTTCTACTAGCAAAATTTTAAAGATAAATAACGCTATTTATTGAATAAAAAATACACAGCATTTATAGTAAAAAAGATACTAGCAATTACCTGGAATCATAAGCATAAACAATAAATTATAAAAAAAATAAAAGGTAAATGCTAATATTTATGCTATATTTTTGAGTTTCTAATAAAAAAATACTAGTTTAACATTTTTTTATAAAAATAATACTCAAATTTATTTTTTGTGCGAATGTTTGATGTTTTATAAATACCACTTTTTGTAGTACCTAACTTGAATTAACGCCATTTTTAAATTATTTTAAAATTATTTTTATTACAGCAATATATAAACTAATAATATCTTTATAAAAATCATGCGGATAATATTGTTTTATAGCAACAATAAACATTAAAAAAGAGTATTAGCTAAAAATTGAGTCTATTTTAAATATATTTTCCCCCTTTATTTTAAACGGTAAAAAAAATGAAGCTACATGGTTTAGTGTTTTTCAAAAATAAATATATATAATGGCGATTTTTTAATGCCGTAAGCACAGGCCTTATTTTAAGTTTTCCTGTACCTAGGTTAAATTATTTAATAGAAAAATTATTCGTTCAAAATTAAACATCTAATTATTGTTCGCAATTTCCACATTAAAATGTTCTAGATAAAGCTTTTTGAATAATTAAATGTACCATTTCTATGTTGGTAGCTGTCTGATATCACAGTATCAAATATTATTAAAAGCGAAGGAGTATATATGTGATAAATACAATCGTTTTTTTATGTTTATTATATAACTTGTAATAAATTTAAAAACAAATATTTAATAGTAATAAAGCTATTGCGAGATAAATTTTTTTAAATTTTTGCTTTAAACTTTTGTAATAAAGTATATTTTTATACACAATTATACTGTAGAAATAATATAGAATACCCTGGATTTATATGATTTAAATTTTACTACCTTTTAAAATAGATAATTTGAGAAATTAAAGTGCATGATTTGCATATCTAAAAACTGACCGGCTAAATTTTGTCATTTTTAATTGACTAAATTGATGCCAATCAACCAAAAATCTAGCTTTTATATAAATATATTTGTATTGATATTAAAATCATTTTGTTTTATTTTTTTTAAAAAATATAAACATTTAGCTAATAATTCAAGTCGCTTCTACAAAAAATTTAATATACTATTTATATCATTTTGCTTTATGCTTCATTTTAAATGTAAAAAAACGGAATTATTTTATGAGTATGACAAGTCTTATAAAGACATATTTAAATTTTTGATTAAATTTATAAGAATTGTATCTAAAAGTATTTAAATTATGTAGTGTGAGCCATAATTTGTACAAGATTTTTTATTTTAAGTAATATTTAAAGGTATATTAAACCGTGAAAATATAATTTTACATTACCTTAATTTAGTACATTCAAAATTAAAGCAATATTAAAAATAAAATATTTTTTGGGATTATATATTGGACTAAACATAGGAATAATACGCACGATTTAGCAGGTGAAAGTGTTAATTAGTGTTTATGAACGAATTTTTTTATTTCATATTGGAATCAGTTACTTGATCATTAAATGCGTTATTTAGTTTTTTCTTATTTTATTCAGTAAAAAAATGCTATTTCATACTATATCTAATTTAGAGTATATACAGTAAATCCTCGAAGTAAGCAGAAGGTATCTCTACCCCATTTTGGTCCAAATTTTCTCTTAGATAGCAATTTTCCATTTTAGGGGTTTTTTAATTTTAAAAATAGCTAGCAAGGAATCAGCTACTAATTAACAAAAAGAATTGGCTA
>LSSN01006017.1:0-26191 GCA_001970855.1 Smittium culicis | reverse complement strand
TTTAATCCGAGGGTTTATTTTTATAAAATTACACAATAGCTTATATATATAATTACATCCAAAAACTCATTACACCCTAACTTGCGTTTTATCAGGGTAATTCAGAGCGTGTATAAAAAATAAGCACTTGCACTGAACCTAAAGTTAGCCGTATTTGAATAATCTTTTAGATAAAAAATTTCCTTCAATACTAGATAATTAATAAAAGATATACCCTAACATACCGCTATTGGCTAAACATAATTAAATAAATTATATTATCAAAATTTATAGGTTAATATTTTACACCTACCATATTCTATGTGCCCAGCTGAGAATTTAATTTTTTCTAAATACATACCACCCAAAAAAATGTCTAGTTACCGCAAATTTCATGACTATTTATAATGTCTAAGTGATTCTATCACTGGAATTACATAATAGATATTAATCTCATGCTGAGTTATAGAGTATTTTTTAGCTCTTTTATTCAGCTTATAATTAAGTATCATATCAATCGGCAAATAATCTGAATTGATAAGTGATCTCAATGGGCACCAAATAATTTCGACTAATATTATAAACAATGATACTATGTTTGAAAAATTTCTACGAAGCGCAAATTTTTTATTTAATAGGCATTTTTTTTCAGTTTATATTGAATAAAGCTTCCATTGGATTTTTTTTTGTCTACCTATCTTCCATGAAAATGTGCTCTCAATAGATTCAATAAGCTCATAAATGGTGATAATCTAAAAGCTTAAATCACATAGAGCTCATAAAATTTGACATTAAGTCTGTATAATATATAAATAGTGCTAATGAAATTTTTTAAAAAGTTATTAAAATAATTTTAAAATTTCAAAATATTATAAATTAAAAATATTAGATTATTTAAATTTAGCTATCATAAAAGCCCACCATTACAATTTATTATTGAGATACTGTGAAATATATACCGAAATTTTTTATTCCATTTTATTATAAAAATCCACAAAAACGCTGCGAAATAGCTCCTGTGACCTAAAATTTCGATTTGGATTTGCCAAAGATGCACTGTTTATTGCTTGTGCAAAAAATTCTATATACGAATACTTAGGAATTATATATTTATTTTTCATTGTGACTAATGACCTTTGAGAGATAATTATTTCCTGCATCTAGTTATGCATTCAATTCCTTTATAAGCTAATTCAAAACACTAGTAGATATTGAATTTTTCATATAACTTGAACTGGTTTCAATTTTTCACAACAATTTTAAAGCTTTCTATAAAGTCTATTATTATTTTTTAACCCTAAATACCTAGTATATTAGTCTTTGAATCATATCTGCAAGACTAATAGTTTTTAATCTCCAAGTTATGGTAAATATTTATCTGCTCTGTTAAAATTTGATTCATATCTATGATATCGGATTTCATATTATCAGTTTTTACTATTCTAAGCAATTATTTTAATTTTATCTCTTTTTCACAGATAGCGCAAATTTTTTCCTTTTTTTACCTTTTTAAAATTTATTAGGGAGATGCGGTAAATTCTGTATCGCGAAAACGTTTTTCATGTTCAATATATGCAATTACTTCATATAATTATATTTTTATTATATGTTAGTACGCTTATATGAATAAATATAGTCGGTGTCAGCAAATATATGACATGCTTTAGCCAGCAGTCATGAATTTTTTTTTAAAAATATGTATTTTTTATTTTTCGTCCATGAATTTTGTAACGAAAATTGTTTGAAATTCATTTCAGATCAGACTATGTAAATTTTCAGTCTTTGGGGGAGGGGGTTTGAATAATAAATACGTATATTGTTGATCTTAAAATTGATATTTTTGAGCCATTTACTATGTATAAAATTCAACTAAGGCACAAGGATATCGGATTAAAGACATATGTGTGCGAATAATTTACTAAAAAGGATCAGTGTATTTAATGCGAGCCATGTTTGGTTATATTCATTACATACGTATTGGAAAAAACAAAGCTAAATTTATTTCTTATAATATTGTAATCGAAAAGATCGCTGAAATATTTTAATGATACCTAACCTACGTATTAGCTTAAAAACAATGAATTTTTACGTATTTTAGAATTTCTAATGTCTGAAAATTTTGGGTTATATTTTAATGGAGAATTAATAAATTAAATCGAGTAATTTATCTAATTAACTTTGTGTTATAAATGGCTAAATTTTAAATATGCAAAATATATAAAAGGGTGAGATAATGAACAGCCTCATTTAAACCTGAATATATAATAACATAATTTTTAAATTATTTACTATAAATAAATTCAATTTTATTTTTAATAACTCTTTTACAAAAATAAAAATAAATTTATTTACAAAATAGTTCTCTATGAGTTAAACAATAAAGTAAACGTTTTCTAATTCAAGATTATTAATTTAATGATTATAGTATTATTTTTTGCATCATACATGAAATAATTTAATCCTTATTCATAATTTAAATTATAGGTTAAATTTAAAAATTAAGCATATTTAAATGTTTTACCAAAAGTATTTATTAGCCAATATGAAAATCATATCGTGATAAAATTGCATTTTTGATACAGAATTGACTCATTGTTTCAGATAAGAGATATCCTTCATTATCTGAAATATTTTAATACTTTTCCTGTTTATGAAAATGCTGCGCAATTGAATTTAATTATAATGATATTTTAACCCTTTCCCGTCCATCACTATTAAAAAATCTAAATCATTTTTTCGATTATGATTTAACGATAGTTTATTATTTGTGATCATTTTAAACATTACAATAATTCTCAAGGTATTGGATTATATAATTTAATTATACACAATAGGTTAAATCTAGTGAATCAAAAAAAGTTTACCGCCAGAGAAATTTTTAACAAAAATTTGACGAATCCAATTGTGTTTGGTGTGAAAACATTCTACTTATAAACTTTCAAAGACGTGTTAAACTGTAAAATAGTTAATATTTCATAGTCACTACTAATAATGGAAAATTTTTAATGATATGGAAGAAAGTCTAATCACAAAATATCCCTGTAAAGCAGCATAGCTTGAAATTTAACAAAGAACCAGGACGAATCTTTTGTACTAGAATTAAATGTTTTATGTTTCAAACTAACTCTGAAAACCTGTGTCAAAAATAATAATATATCTTTTTTGGTAAATATGAAGATAACCATATTAAGTATAGTCGATCGTAGATTTTAGGTAAATATAACTAAATCATCAACAAAATCATAACAGGTATTTTGAATCTGTAATTTTAAGATTATATTCGAATCCCAGGTCAAGGAGCTAAAAAAAAGTATTTTTTTCTACAATACTTGATAGTTCTCTTACCTTGATGTAAAATCTAATGATAATCATTTACCTACATGTTTAAAATTATTTAAATTAATATAATTTAAATGAAATCATAGATTGAGTACTCAAAATAAATATTTCAAAATATAATATTTCAAATAATGAAGTATCTATGATTGAAGAAATTTTATTTGTAATAGCGTATTGTTCAATTGGTTATTATTTTTTCCGTTATATAACCAAGATTTATTAAAAATAGCAAAAAAGTGACTAATAAGTAAAAAATAGATAGCAATTTTTCCAGCTAAAAGTTCAAATGGTTTCAGAAATGATATTCAAAATGGAATATTTACTTCAAGCTCACAAAGTAAGTTATTTTTAAAAAAAAATTTTATAGTTTAATTGAAATATTAATATTATTTTCAGTAGTTTCTGAATTGGTTCTAAAGTCCCTCAAATTCCAATTAAATATGAATATGGCTTATATATATTTATTTTTGCCTTATCTATTTATTTTCCTTGTTTTTTTTGTCTATTGTTTATAATGACTTTTTTTTTTCTCTTTTTTTTTATTTTTATTTTTTATTAATTTACATACGTAAACTGCCTCAATAAAGTTGATGTAGTTTAACTATTATATAAATATTGATTGTTTGATTATCTAAATATTTATTTGACAATAATGTATGCAAACCAACTCTATTTAATCTTTACATTCCTGAAAAAGTACTAACAGTGTAGCTCAAAGCCTTATTTGAGCCAAAAAAAAAAAAGCGCAAACCATTATCTTTAATATTTTTATTGTTTTTGATAATATATAATAAATAATAAATAATATAACACTAAACATGATTATAGTTACTAATTCTTACAAAATTAAGGCATTAAATTAATTTCTATACATATAAAAATTACGATAAAATCTTTTTCATAAATTTATTCAATATTAATAAAGTTATCTTATTTCGACTGATTTTATAACTGTAAATATTACAGTATACACTTATAAAATATATAAATTATTAGAAAAGTCAATTCACATGTGTTTTATTTATAACACGTTATAATTTACAACAAAATAAAATGTAAAAAGATTAAATATAATATAAAAAATTAATAATTTATTTCATTAATTGAACTAAATCTTAGAGTTTAATAAATCAATTCAATCTAGTTTTTCATTTAATTTAATTTTTCTTTTTTATCAATGCTTGTAATCAGATCGATTTTTATTTTATTAATCTGTTATTCATAAAATTGATTTACAATTATACTTTTGTAAAGAAAAATTATTGATAATTGCATAACTCAATTATGTTATCTAAAATAAATGTCATAGTATATAAAGCCGAGATTATATATAAAATGATATGTTTAAGCATTTCATGATTAATTCCTTGTTCTAGTTGTAATTTCTCTTCATTTGAATATTATTATATAATAAAACTCTCTATCGCCTAGATCATCAAAATTCTATTACTAGTGATAAAATTTTGCTTTTAGCTTTTTATTGATTAAGAGATACATCACAAATAATTTAATAATATAAATGAATTGTTAAATTTACGATTTATGAAAAAATTCGTGATAAAGCTGAGATTTATTTACTTATTATATACAGGAGTAAAATTATTTAACTGCGCTGAGCAAATATTGAGAGAATAAATAATACTTATTTGTTATTAATAATTTTTTTTAGTAAGTAACTATTGGTAAATAGCAGCACTTTTATTAATCAGGTCTATTTTGAGTTTTTTTGGTTAAAATTTTTTATTAGAGTAATTAAAATTACAATTTGTACCATTATTTTAAATTATGCTACCAAAGGATAAGATTAAGTTTAATTTTAATTTTACTGCTATACTATTAAAAAATTTGATAAGATTTTTATAATTCGTATTTTTTTAAAAAAAATGTCTACAGTATAATTAAGAAGTATAATAAATCTGAGTATATTGATAAAAATTAAGAGCTTATCTGAGATAAAAGGTTAATTATTAAAAAAATAAATATATGAATACTAAAAAGTTATTTTAAAATAATAAAGTATAAAACCCAATAGTTTATATAATTTCCGTATAATGCCAAATAAACTTTGAATAATACGTACAATTTAATTATAGGTGTCAAAGCAGAGAGAAAAAAGTGCTACTACAAATAAATCAAGCATCTAAAGAAATAGTCATATGATTAAAAAAATTATAATAACTGTTTTTAATATTAAGAATTTTAATTATCGTTAATTTTTGATAGTCTTACGGCCATTCACACCAGAAAGCACCAAATCCCGTCCGATCTTAGAAGCTGATGATGGCGTCTTCAGTACTGTGGTGGGGGACCGCACGGGAATACGACGTGCCGTAGGTCACTTTTTTTTGTATAAATAAACTTTCCGTGAAAAAAAAACATATATATATAATTTTTGATATCAATACCTATATACTCATAGTGAAATCTGATTATTTCACAAGTAATTTTTACTCATCTTGATTGCATAATCTTAATGTTATAAATTTTCTAGTTTTAAAATCAACATTTAAACTATTTCCGAGTAATGAAGTTATTATATCTAAATAACAAATTTGTCGATATTATTCTTATTTATTGGGAGAAATAATAAATTTAATAGATGACGAATTATCTTCATAAATAATTAATCAAGTTTTTATAAATAAAAGAATTATAAATAATTAATAAAAATCTCACCGATACATAATTATATTTTATCTCAAAGTAATATTTTAATCGAGCCTGTATAAAAAATATATTATCATATCCTTTTTTTCGATAACGAATATTGGAAATTCCCATAAATATATGTTATCAGAAAAAAAATCTGTATATCATGGGGTATTTTTTCCAAGTGAATAGCTTTTATCTAGGGTCTAATTTGGGATTTTTATAGACAGTTATTACTTAATAATTTTTTTTAGTTGCGTATTGTATTTTATTTTGCTCCTTTTACAAAAAGCGTGAATTTCCTTTTTATATCTGAACTACAGATAAATATTAGTTTCGACTTAAAGTTAATGATTTTTTTTAGTTATTTAGAATATAAATATTGTAAAATAGCCTATTGGCTCTAATATCAAATAAAAACTGAGTAGGAAAGTAAGTGTTACATGCTTAATTTATCAGCAAAACTCAGCTGTAGGTAGTTATTGAGTTTTTACCACGTGATGGCATTCCACCGCGATAAATGTATAAAAATCAGATTTTTTTAATGAATACCAAATTTTAAAATTAAATTATTGTTAATTTCTGGACCAAACCGTAAATAAATTTTGTAAACATCTTAACTCTTATTACACTATGATTAATGTTTAAAGTATAATAATGTAGATAAATTTTAATAATTTGGTTAATCTCTTAGTAGTTTTGAGATGAGATATGAATAATATAAAATATTTGATGAAATATAGTCCAAAGCTATAATATTTTAAATTTATATTTATTGGAACAATCTGTATTTAAAATTAGTAATTTTAATAAAGTAAAATTTAAAAATTTGCTTTAATTAATTGCAAATTTAGATATTTATCAACTTAGTAATTTCTAAATAGATATACCATAATAAGTTTAGGCTGTAATAAAACGAAGGGTTTACAAATTTAAGCACAATAATTGAAAGAAAAAATCAGTTTTTTATTTGAGATAAAGTTTTAGTATGCCTAGTCAATTTCAATTAATAAACTTCAAGTAGGGATAACATATGAATAATTAGACAATGTTCATTATTTCAAAATAATTCTATTTGATGTTTTGGCTAATTTTTAAAATATCATATGCGATTATTATATTCTATGAAAATAATAATCAGTTAGATTTTGATGAAGAGTTATTATATAATATTAATTTTATTATATTATATTTATTGTGCTTAAAAGACATAAAGTATACCCGGTTATTTTGTAAATATTTAGAAAATAATTAAATTTCTTTTTCTTTATTAAATATTGATATATATTCAAGCTTGCTAGCTCTAGTGATATTGTTTTTTTAAAGTTAAATTTAAATTAATTGTAATATCTTAATCACTTAAATAAGAAAAAAATCTGAAATAATTTAATATAGCTTGATATGCTGAATGATATTAGATAAAAATAAATATATTTAAAATTTTATGTGGTAAATCCATAAGTGCTAAAATTTCTACTTTATTAATTGTGGTTAAAAGAAAAAAAATAAAATATGGATAATTAGAAAATTTTGCGATTTCTCATATGAATTATTTTTTCACTATTTAATCATAATTATAACAGATTTCAAAATGATTATTGAATTAGTTACTTAGAGTTTTGTAAAACCTAATTGAGATTATGAAAAATGAATTTTTTTTATAAACTGCTTTTTGAATAGCCAATCCGAATTTTTATGAAGAAAATATTATTTGGTATCAGGTAATTTAGTAATCTATTGAGTAAACATTCGTATAAATTTCACAGACTGATTTTTTTAATTTTTTTAATAACATTCTATGCGATGAGCTCAGATTATTAATTTTTATTTAGAAAAATATTTATTCTAATGAAATTAAATTTATTTTTAATTAGTTTAAAAAATTTTATCTTTGTAAATGAGTCACTCATCGAGATTATAATAACAAAATATAACAAAATCCCAAAATTTTAACTGATTAAAATCGAGTTTGATGTAATAATAAATAAATTAGTTAGACGAAAATATTTAACTAAAGGAGACATTGATAATTTGTTTATATTAAAGTTAAAA
This sequence comes from Smittium culicis, assembly GCA_001970855.1. Taxonomy (NCBI): domain Eukaryota; kingdom Fungi; phylum Kickxellomycota; class Harpellomycetes; order Harpellales; family Legeriomycetaceae; genus Smittium; species Smittium culicis. The sequence goes on along the minus strand of LSSN01006017.1, from coordinate 18,172 downwards.
AATCTGTTAAATTTTTTATTACTTATTTTCTTATAAATATATCGTGTAATAGATAATATTTATGAATTTTATATAATATATTATTTTATGGCACTCAGATTTAAAAATGTTTATAAATATTAAATTCTAATTTTGGTTTAAGGTAATATTTAACCTCTTGATATAGGTAATTCAAAATATAAACCTATAGATCAGATTATATTCCGGGATTTATAATTATTATAGATAATTAGTATACGATATAAATAAAAAATTCTAGATGATGTTTGAAAAAGTTGATATGAAATTACTACAATTACAATAGATAAATACTAAATAAAATTTTTTTTATCATTATTTTCCTGGCATCTGATCTAAGTTTAGTTACATTCTCTACCAATTTTATATTTTTTTTACTTATTATTAAATTTCTGAAAAATTTAATATAATGTCATTAAATTTAAATATAAATTTAAGAAGATATTATTTTTTATAAAGATTTCAGGCTGAGAAAACGATTTATTATATACTATATAATATATTCTAAATATTTTTACTTGAATATATTATGGGATATACTTAGTATATCATAACAGTGGTTCATAATAAATTTTCCATAATGTTTAATTATTATGTTCTCAGATAGTCTTTAGATTATATAGGTTTATTAGAATAAAACAGTGTGTTCAAATTTAATATTTAATAATATTATTTTATTTTTTACGTTAAAATTATTCATTATATGTGATTATTTATAAAATAAATAGGAAACCAAGCTTTAAACTATTAAAACTTACTTATTTATATTCAAAATTGACATCGATAAAGATTTTCAAGTCAAATTTATCGTATTTTTTATTGTATTTTTAATTGATATTCACTATTTACAACTAATATGCTATTAAATTGACATTATACGACCTTAATTATAAAATTAAATTCAACATGAGAGTTTTATGTATTTAATTTCAACTATTTACAATAAGAAATATAAGTTATTTCATTTATACTATATACTCTCGATTAAACCTTAATGTACAGAAAATTCAGTTAAGTTAGTTGACGAGTAATTATTTCTTAATTATAGGCCATTTGTATAATTATTGAATATTAAAGCAAGGCTAATGAAGATGATAGATTTCTGATATATAATTGTTATAAATAATTACATTATAGCGTTCTTTCACTCAAAGTATGGATAAATAGATATAATATAAAGAAAAAAATTAGAATTTTTCGATTATTGTTACAGATAAGTTAAGATAGATAATAGAATCATTTAAAAAAGTAAGAAAATTTATTTCAAGTAAATATTTAATTACAAAAGTACAACATAGACTTTAGTCAAACTAATTACATATAAATAAGATTACCCAAAAAAAAAAATAATTTTTTTTTTACAATTTAATTTTCATATTTTAAATATCAAGTATAACGCGCTGATATAATTTTATAAATTTTATGAATTAATTATAATTAAATTGTATGAGCGATAGACTAAAATTATAGATACTAAATAAAAGAAATATTTCTATTACACCATTATATTGTATTATGTATTCAAATATAGTGAATTTATACAGCTATTAATATTTTTTGATTAAAGTTGATAACTCAATTTTTTTTCTATATTCTGGTTAAAAAAGAGTAAATAAATACATTCATATAATTAACTACCATATATAATCAGCTATTAAACAAAAGAAAATAAATAAAATCATGTAATATTTGAATTTTTAAAATAATATTATAGCAAAATTATATAGCTTATAAAATCTGTTTTAAATTTTGGTTCAGATTATGATATTACTCAATGGCTTTAGTTTAAAATTTAATATTAATAATTATTTTTTCCAATTGTTACTACTAATAATAATCATTTAAACAAAAATTTAAATATAATCTGGTTTTTATTTTTGCGAATCTGTGAATTATGTAGATTAAAATTAATTCGAAACCCATAAAATACTCTTAGTATATTGAAATTAAATTATGTTTCATTCAACTTTGAAATATTTATAATTTATAATATGTAACAATATATAATAAAGTATTGATTTATATTATAAAAATATTATTATGGTGTTTTAGTTAGTTTTATGGCAATCGATTCATTAATATTTTTGATGATATTCTGAATTTAAGCTTTAAAAAATCTGAAAATGGGCCTACTATAAATTTTCATTATTAACCACATCTATTTGCTCGATTACAATTAAACACAATTTTTTTAATAAAAAATACTGCAGCATAACTAAAAAAATTATACAATTATAATCAAGTCCATAATAAGATTTATATCCTATAAGAGAGTATAAAATAAATTCTAGCTCGTATAATTTGAAACATAAATAACCACGAAATTTATTTACTATCCTTGACTTTCAAATAAACATATTCAATAACCAGCTATTGAAATTATTATTACTTTATTTTGATTAAAAATTCCGAAAAAAAAGTTATTAGAGGGCAGTATTAGAAAATTTTGAGTGAAAAAGAACGCTCTTGATATTGGCTGATAATTAAAATAATAGAATAGGAAAATAGAAATATTTTCATGTATCTAAACGCATTGTAATCAGTAGTTATTAGTAAGAGTATTTAAATTCTAACAAATATTATTAGATATTAGCTTAAGTAGAATTACCAGTACACTTTAATATACAAATAGAGCTAATACTAATAGCTAAAATAACAGATAATTATTCAACGAGATATTACCTAACTAAAACTAAAAACAAATGTGTTGGTTATTGAGATGTGTTGGGGATTAGAGAAAGATTAAATTACATGTGTTACCATATTAAGGAAATACAAGCTGTATTAATCAAGCAGCTTTTATGTTTTATCCTGGCTTATATGTATATTTTCTAGTGCTCACTTAATTTAGATTCATTGATTGGTTTGACGATTGCTAGAATGCTTTCTTGCATTCATCATTATAGAAAATTACCTTAATTTTCTAACAGTTATTCAGTTGAATAAAATTTAATTAAAAATTTTAATTTCTAGTGCTTGAGCTAAATAAATTTCAGAAAAAATGGTGAGTTTTAATCCAAGTATATAAATTCAATTTTAACGAGTGCTATTTACAGAAGATTCTAAATAGCTATATGTCTAATATTTAATTAACTTATAATCTATTAATAACACTACTGAAAATAATCAAATAATTCTTCTACAATATTTCTTTATATAATAACGTAAAATAAGTTCTTTAATATTTGATCTAAATATATTAGAATAATTAAAACTAAAATTTTAGATTATCGTGACTATCTTCATTGAATTTGATATCAATCATTAATTGTCAGCTTTAATCTATTTATGAGAGGATTTCGATATTATAAATAATTTTTTCGACAGGATTTTGTTGATTCTGCGTCTCTAAAAGATTGAATTATCTATAATTTCATTTAATTTATAAACAATCGCAATTTGAGATATATTGATAATATCATTTAAAGATTCCAATTTCATATATTTCATATATTTAATTTATTTACTTTTTATTAACTCCCATTTTTTGAAATATTAATATTAAGTAGTTTATAAAAAAAAAATGAATACTATTTATGGTTATTGTAATTAATTATTTATAATAAATATGCTATTGATAATATTTGAAAAGTGGTTAATATCAGATAAAAAGTTACAAGATTCATTGACTGATTTAATAAATTTGAAAATCTATTATCTTTGTAGCGCCGCATCATATTTATAAATTAATTTTTTAGGCAGTCAAATACCCTGCAATATTCGATAGCATCTATACTTTTCTCAGGTGCCTATCTAGTTCAAAAATTCCGTGTAATCTATTTAAATCAATTAAAACTAAAATATCTTACCTTATCAACAAAATTTCATATTAAAATATTTGCAATATACCAAATTTGTTCTATTAGTTCTTGAAAACATCAAAGCGTAGCTTGATAAATAAATGTTCAATTATAATTATTATCAATAAATTGGTGTAAAAAATATGATATAATTAAAAGTCATAGAATAATTAATATAAAAAGCTAGTAAAAAAAGTTATGACTGATATTCAGTTTATAAATATAATAAAATCTTGTAATTATTTTTTGAATCTCCTTTTTTATTCAGGCTATTAATTGAATTAGGCATTAATTATCCTTATCGTTAAAGTTAGATAAAAGGTATTTGGATATTATTATTCTAAAATAATTCATATTAAAAGATAGCTAGATTCGAATTCAAAAAAAATAAACCAAATTTTTATTAATTTTAACTATTTTAGACATAATTTTTAAGATTAATTTTTCTTGGGATTTATTTATGATTTAAACTGTATCAGAAAATCAATAATTAATTTGATTTTAAAATTTTTTGGGGTCGAAAATGATATAGAAAAGAAAAAATCACTTTCAGTGCACCTTCATTTCAAACGTGCATTGAAAATTATCAATAGATCCTTACAAAGTTAGAAAATTTTAGAAAACTGCTGGAGTCTGAATCCACCGAAAATTTTGAGCTAGTGTTGCAGATAAAATTTGTAGAAAATATCATTCTTAAGATTGCACTGGATATAGTTATATTTAAGATCTATATGAAATATTAAATTTTTTTAGAAAAAAAAGTTCTTAGAATGCACCTTTTTTAGATTATAGTTATTTCTTAGTTAAATAGCGACTCAGGACCCAGTTTTTGGAGAAATAATTAAATTTATATATTAACAAAATGCGTTACGGAGATCAATTAGAAATTTAATATCGGTAGTTATTTCCAAAATCGATAGAATTAAACGTTATACTCTTAAAGGGCCTTCAAACTACTGGTAATACACAAAATCTGATTCAATTGTAGTCTGTTTTTAAATTTATTGAGTTATTAAGCAACTTATTTAATCATGAAATCGACAGAAGAGATTTTAATGAGTATTGAGATGCTCGATTGTCATGGAATCTACTTTATTTAGTACTATTTATCAATGCATAGCGAGTATAAACAATATTTACACGAAAAATGAAACTTTATCATTTATCATGATATGGTAGCATCTGACCACAATGCATATTAATATGATCCAAAAGATCAAAATGAGATATTTAATGATTTACACGTAGTTGAAATCTCGTATGGAAAGTTATCAATCGAAAATAATATTTTAAAACATCCGTTGCGTATTCTTCTATAAAGTATAGGAATGAGATTTGATTTACAAAAAAACGATCACACATTTTCTGCAATAAACATTGTATTTTTTTTAACAATCAACTGAACAAAAAGAATACATATAAAAATGATTTTTCTACTTTATAGATAAATTTAAAGCGGAGATAATGTCACGATGCTCAATAAATATTTATACGAGTATGTCATAAATATCATTTGCATTAACCGTACTGAAAAAATTAATAATATAGTTTTTATCTTGCAATCAATCAGATGATTAATGATCATGAATGTAAACAAATTTTTTGAATCTAAAATACGCAATATTCATTGATATAGAAAAATTTTGAGTCTGAAAAAGAAAAAACCATGTATGATTTCACAAATAAATTAATTATCGCAATATACTCTACAACTGTATTTACAGCCGCAGCTTGGATATAATATTTAACCTGTTCACTCAAGTACAATGATATTACACCTTAAAATGGCATTTTATCTTTTAACCAAATTATAGTGCCCAAATTCTTTCAGTAAACGCAATTTTATATCACTGGTCACAAATAAATATATATATATCACATTAGCGATACAGCTGAATAACACTTTTAAAAAAAAAAGCCTCATATACTCAAATTTGCAAGCATCTATGAATACGTTAAGGCTAAATAATTACTATGCCTGATTTTTGAATTTGTAAAATTAATCATTAAATAAAATTTCTATTCATGCATTTTCAGCTTTTTGATGCTATTTTGTTATTTAATTTTGCTGAAATGACACAATTTAATAATTTAAAGTAATAATTTTATTAATTCTGTACATAATTTCATATAAATTTTCTAGGAAATGATATCTTTCGTAAATACAGGTTGAATAATAAATCTTTCTTATTATTTCCACCGAAATTAATTGATTTCTGCAATTAAACTCAGATATCAAGATTCAAAAATGTATATGATCTCTTTAATCCAACGTTTTATATATAATAACTAATTTTCTCAATAACTCAGAATGATTACCGAAAAGTAATTTCGATCTTTTATGCGGTTCTATTCATTGATAGAATAGATAATACTGCATATACATAAAAAAAGCTATATCAAGATGGAAATTCTGTAGCAACATTAATTTCAACTCTTCTAACCTAGGAATTTTTTTTATAAAGCACACTGTAATTCACAAATTTAAATAATTTTACGATTTCCTAAAATATCACTATTCATGAGAATTATCCACTGTTGGAGTATATATTAACTCTATAATAACGCTATGAGAATTATTTCTATGGTAAATTAAATATTTGAGGGAGCTTTACCAAATTCCTATATAGTAGCATTTTATTAAAGCATCTACTTTTTCGACTCTGTATAAACATCAAAAAAATTTTTTATAAGTCCTAAAATATTTCGAACTTATCTTATATCTATCAATGAAGAATAGGCCAAATAATAATAATAATAATAATAATATTTTGCATTTACTGATGTTATTATAATATAATCGAAAAATAAATCTCAAAAAAATCATAAAGATAATATTATACTTGTTAAATTAAAGGATATAAAATTTCAAGTTTATTCCGTCAAGTACATTTTTCCGTAAACCAGTTTTAAAAAATTGGTATTAATTTATTCTCACTTCGACTTGATATCATTTCAAGACAGATAACAAGTATTAAAATTTACCGTTTCCTAATTAAGTTATATAACAAAATCATTTAAAAAGGAATTTAATCGATTTTTTTCCTAAGTGTTTATTAAGCATAATTTAATAGTATACAAAAAGCTTATAATAATATTTAAAAAGTTATATAAATATTAAAAAATAATTTATCATCCGACTTTTGACCCCTGCTTTATCAGCTGTATATCCACTGATCATTGCTTCAATGAGGAATTAATCTCTTTTCATTTAGATTACCAATAATCCAACCGAAATTTCTGTACAAATTTACTAGCTTTTATAATGCGATACTGAAATTGAAGCGATAAAAAATTTGGAATTAAGATCACCGCTCTTGCGTTCACAAATCTAGAATTTAATAAATACTATATATTGTATATCGAATAAATTAAAATTATAATTGGTGCTTCTTGATACTAACTTCACTGGAAAAAAAATCGACCTAGAGTATTATTAGAACGAAAAACAGTCTCTGAAGGATAAAATTTCAACAATTTTATTAAAGATTAATTTTCAAATGTTTGCATATAAATTATATTCCATCACTACTTAAATGCATGATATTTAATACTTATAATAGTTCGCTATGAACATATATATATGCAAATTTACATTAAGAAATAGAATGGCTGAGATAAATATATAACTTGAAGGAGAAAATTGTTGATAGAGAAGGAAAAATAATATAAAAAATATTAGGGCATTAATACGCTATCTTATAATTCAAAGATTGCTTAGATAAATTAATAAATTATAAATAAATATAATTATTAATTCTTTATTTGAGTGAAAAATTATAGAATACAAGTGCAAAGCAGTGTCAAAAACATTTGCATATACTTTTGTTGAATTTTTTCGCCATATTTAATGCATTAATTTTGAGATTAATAATTGGAATTATTTCTTTCTTAAATTTTGGGACTAATATCTGATTTATGACAGTAGCTTCGTTCTAGTGAGGTAAGCTCTAAGGCTTTAATTTGTTATTTAACATATTATGACATTTATTTAAGGCTCTAGGTGCATTTAATACAATTTCTTGAGGCTTCAAAGTGCAAGCACTTGGATAGTAATCCCTCCAATAATCCAGGTATTTTAAATTAATAGGTACTATTATACTATCAATAATTTTTATAACTTCACTTTATTATCATTTTCAATAAGTTTAGGCGGTATGGGATCTTGTATTTACACCAGAAATATCATTTCCACGCGCAGCTTCAAGAAGGGAGACATGAAAAACAGGATTTATTTTCATCGTGGTTGGTAAATTTAAACGATATTCTCGGTTTCCGAAAATTTTTAAAACTTAATATGAAACAATTTTAATATAGTCTAACTTTGAGTTTGGTCATGTAGTTTTGATAAATCCTCAAAAAGCCAAATTTTAGAGCAAATTGAGAACTAAGGGTTGAGTAATCGACATTTATTGTAAGTTTTTACATGGATATTCGAAGCTGAGATAATGCTATTTGTTATTAACTTTTTTGTTTTGGAGAGCAATTTTATAAAATCGGGTATATCAGGGGTCTTTATAGTGGTAAATGAAACTCGATTAGATAATTAAATAAGGTGCAGGTAATTTTTTGCAGAGAATGTGATTTATCTTGAAGCTGATTATTGTGAATTATTGTATGAAAATTCTACAAGGGAAATAAAATCATACCAATTACTTTTCAAGTAGTCGCATTATATCCTAAGCGTTATTATAGTATTTGATTTTCTATTTATTTTTAGCTTTCAGGCTGAGGATGAAAGGCTGTGTAAATATTTCATTTGAATTTTAGAATGTTCATTAGAACCAAAAAAAAGTTTAAAGTTAAAAAAGAACCACTATCAGAAGCTATATTGATAGGGACACCATGTAATTTATAGATAGTAAATAAAAATAGTTTATCTTTTTTTATGGCGTCAACTTAATTTACTGTATTTATAAAGGGTGCCAGTTTAGAAAAAATTTACAGTTACAACACTACAGTCAGACCATTAGACTCAGGGTAGCTTACCATATATTCTATAGAGATAGAATTTCAAAGTTCCATAGACACTGGAAGTGACTCAGGCTGTCATAATGGTTTAATTAAGATTTTTTGTGTCTGTTACACCGGCCATTATTCGAGATAATAATAAAATTGGAATTTGGTGTTTTAAAAGTTCATTTAGAATTGTTATTAATTTTTATGAATTTAAATTGGAAACAAAAAAAAATAACTAATGGTCAAAAATCTAAATTGTTTATGTATTTATACATGTTTCTCTAGACTGGGTTAATTAGTTCTAGCCTTCCTTTATAATACAGTTCTTTTTACACAAGCCATATTTCCTTTGTAATACGATTAGTTATAATATTATTATATTAATATTTCATATCTATAAAGAAACTTCTTACTACAAAGAACATTATACACTAAGGTAACTAATTAACTAAATTATGCACCACTAGAAATTAGTATTCTTTCTAGTAAGAATTAAAGTACTTTTAATATAAACATTTTTTTAATCTTTGACCTTATTTTCACATCAAAATAATTATTTAGATAAAGAAACAAATTATAGAAATAAAATTGTATCTGGATATGAGCTACAACGTTTTTTGTGTTAGATTAAGTGTACCAATACAAGATAATCGTGATTTTCGCTTAGATGTCTAAGCTTTAGGCTAGGTTTATAAAGAATTTATACTAAGCCTTGAACAAGATGAGATTAATTTTATAGCTAAATTTTGCTAAAAATCCATTGGCTATGCAATCAAAATTCAGATCTGAGTCCCTCAGGTAAGGTTGGATATTCTGTGTATTCGTGTCAAAACTTTAAGAAATAATAATCAAGTTTTCGATGCTAGCTTCTTGTTTTTTCTGTTCTATAGAAGCTGCTAAAAGCTTGGAAGGTTCGAAATAGCATGATTATAGTTAAAAAAGTGACAATCCCCTCTTAACGGCAGTAATATGGTCGCCGAGAGATTGTATCGAGGTTACTGCTAGAATAACTAGGGGAGTATAATATCGCAAAGTTGAAATATCCAATAAGTTCAGATCAGCGTGATTGTTTGCGGATCAATTTTTTTGATGTATAAAAATATTCAAGGTTATTATGGCTCATTAAAACTGTGATCATGTGTTGAGTTCCTTCCAAGAAAGCTCCCCATTCCATGAACGTTTCTCTTGTTCTGAGCACTATTTTGTCGCATAATATGTAATTGATTTCAGCAGGTTGTAGCTTGAATGAAAAAATAGCAACAGAGTGAAAAAGATAATTATCGTCAGGCTGAGTATTCACAGCACCAAGTGCATAATTATAAGAGTAAGTTTTCATGGTGACAGGCTTATTATGATCAAATTATGTCACGATTGGCTCAGCAGTAAAGGCTTTTTTCAACGATTCATAGACGTTTTATAAATTATGGGTCCAATCTAATTTAACAAATTTACGAAGAAGCAATGTCAAGGGTGATACATTCTATCAAAAACTTCGAATATAGTTCGGGTGAAAACTTGAATAGCTCAAAAATGACAGAATATCTTTGATACAAATATAGGTGAGTCTAGAACTAACTGCGTCAGGATTTGAGGGTTCTACTATAAACCACAAGAAGATAATACATATCCGAAGAAATTAACACTGGGCAGTTAAAACTGGCACTTTTCCAGTTTATAAAATTGTGAAAAGACTCTAAGACGGTATATTATGTCTCAAACGTTGATGTGCTGTTACAAAGTAGTGTTGAAAATAAGGTTTCCATCTAAGTACTCAATATTGAGTTTATCTATGCAATCAGAGAGTACGTCATTAACCAACTTCTGGAAGGCGTAGGAGAATTAAATCTGAAAATAGGTATTTATCGGCATTCAATGTGTCCGTAACAGCTAGGAAAAGCAGTTTTCCGCTCACCACCTTTGTTAATTCGGACCAGTTTATACGCGCCACGTAGATAGATTTTTATTATATTTTAGTGGATCTTAGTAAATTCAATAATTCGCCAATCTAAGAAAGCAGATAACGATTCATAGAAGTAACTTTGTTCAAGCCACGATAATCAACACATGCGCAGAGTCACATATTTTTTCTTTGTAATTAGGATAGATGCACCAGCTGGAGAAGAGGATGGTCGGATGAACTTGTTTTCTAAGTTTTTTTTTCAAGTATTCACGTAGCGCTATTCAGCTCGATCACATATAGAGTAAATTTATGGCCAAAAGGCTCTATGTATCAGGAATCAAGGGGATCTTGTAACCATATGGCCGATGTGGGAGGAGCTATTGAATACAGATTTGATGAATACATCCTTAAAGTATTGATACTCTGCTGGGATTTGTGACTCTTACGACTTTAAATCATAGAAATTGGATGTCTTGGCAATAACATCTTGATTGTTACAAATATCAGAATTCTCAATAATTCAATTGTTTCAAAAATAACCGAGTTCAAGATCCCTTGAAAGTAGCAAATCATTTTTCATAATTCATTCGAAAGATCTAAACTATAATTTCACCAGTTAATTAACTATATTTTTTCAATCAAAAGACCCCAAGAATAATCGTGTATTTCATAAGGTTCGATACATCAAAGGATATTTCTTCAGCATGACTGCTATTTTTCATCAATACAGTAATAGTATGATTTTAACTGTGTCAGATAATACTGAACGGAAATCAATACAAGAAGCGGAATAGGGAAAAGTTTATTAACAAAAGGGATATAGTTAGAGGTATATTAGCTTTTGATTAAGAACTATTATTCTCAGTATGCCATAAAAAATATACAATAAGTAAAAATTAAAAAACAAATATAAAATAATAATTATATTAAAGTTAAATTAATATATAAATTTATGGAACGTGTGAAAATTATTCTTCAGTTTATTGATAGTATATATCAAAATATTGAACTAGTGCTAGCATCTACATTTGTTAATAAATACTTATTGTACTGGAGTATATCCAGCTTCGTCGTTGTCTCGAACGATTTCTTCAATCTTTTCAGATAGAAAGTTCGTCAAGCGGTCTTTATTTCTTAGGTAGCGATTTTCTCTCTCGATTCGATAGGATTTACTTGTAGCATCAGATTTAAAAAATCAAAATCTTTCATTCATGCACAATTAGCTGGCGCTATATTCTTTAGTCACTGTAATACTAAAATCTGCTTACCGAAAAAATCCATATTATAAATCGTTTTTAAAGTTCATGTTATATAGACAAATATTCACGTCTTTTATTCTCTATCTGCTGACTCCATGTACAATTATCCTAGCGAGCTTAAGTGCTTAGTCAGCTTATGTTCCTCTGTTAATAGGAATCATGTAACATGATCTCGTATTCTCAGAGCAAGCTTATTTTGCTATTTGTGTTTTTTTTTGAGAATTACTATCACAAAATACGATAACACCTTATTCGACGATCGTTCAGTGGAAGTACAACAGTTTGCGTGGGCGTTTAATAATCGAATTTTATCGGCTGTGTCAAAGAAATTGCGGTTGCTGGTTTCGTGCTGGAAAGTCTTTATTTTGATTTTTTCTATGTTCTGGTGTCCTAGACTGCTGATTGAGTCTGTCGATGCGATTTATCTTAATATTGAGTTGATCACGAAGAAACTTATTCATCGCATCCAATTTTCAATCCTTGATAAATAGTTTGCAAGATACTTCTTAATCATCCATCACTATTGTTCAGTTACATAATCAATTCGATGACTGAAAGCACCAATCGTAATGTATATGCTAGTGTTTACATTTTGGCGCTTTATTTCTCTAGCAGGCGATAAAGATACTCGTTTACTAGCACTACAGTTACTGTACAAGCTAAAATAAATTCTTGGATTAATTAATGGCTCCAAAATTTTGCTAAATTGGTCATTAATGAATATCTCTGTATTCTTAATAGGACTAAAATTTCCCACCGTAGCAGTTTTTAAATATCTATCTATAGAATGTTAAGGAAATTCAATACGAAAACGCTAATTATCATTCGATCCACATGAAATGAAATAGATAAATATAGTGTTTAGCATAGTCATAATTTAGCTTTTAGCAATTATAGGATTTCAAGCGTCAATTTTAGTATATCTTATTCGATCTTCAAATTCAGAACGATTAAATAAAACTGCTTTAAAATTTTTTGACATTTTGACGTAATGGGGATGTTATTTGTTAGTTATAAGAGAGGAATTAAGAAAGACTTAAGACTGGGCTGAAATTAAGACTAAGACTAAGACTAAGACTGAGCTAGTGTAATTTATTTAGTATTATAGGGATAAATTTAATAACATGATACACTTAGATTTATATGAAAGATGGGAAAAGGTTATCTTTTTATACTATTCAAAAAAATTCTAATTAATATTATTGTATTAAAATAATAATAAAAGATTTAATAATTTTGAAATAATAGCTTGTGAAATATTATGAAATTTAATAAAGGTTCTGGAAGCAACTTGAAATAATTTATGGATGATATTCTATAATTATTAAGGTTCCATTGTATTCTAAGACGATACATAAGTTTAATAGAATTTTTAATCATATCATTGCTCATCGCTGTATCATTCTATACATCAAAATTTGATCTGAGCCAGAAGTTACCAGAAAACCTGGCTTCATTAACTCAGATATTTATACAGTATTATTTTCTATTTATCGGATGGATTACAACCTGTATCACTTAAATTATGATCAATATGGTCACTTTGATATTGTATCCAGATATGGATTTATATTAAAACCTAGATAAAAAAGTTAAGTTTTAATTTCAAACTTACGAAGTCTAGGTGGAGGTAGAATCGAGTCCAATCTGGTATCTACTAGTAGATTCTACTCGCTTCGTTTTATAATACTACTGTTGAAATTTATAACAAAGTACCAGTAATTAAAGCTCCACATCGAAAACATGCTTTCTGGCTCTTACTTATCCCACCAGGATACAAAATGAATCTACATGTAACTTATTAGTCAGAGAAGGGACAAGTTAAGAACTTTCGTACAGATCAAAAGCGTTTTATCACAATTATTGCATGGTGTATCTCCCATTATCAACTTTCGCGTAAAGAAGTACCTCTTTTCTCTTAATTTTGAAATAGGTTTATTAATTTTCTATAGCATTAAATTTATATCTAAATCTTAACATTTTAAGTTGTCGTTATTCAAATTTTATAATTTTATAACTTAAATTCTCAATGTTATGATAATATTCAATTATTAAACAAACTGATCATTTTAATATCGTGAAATAACCAAATTAAATTAGGTGATTATTAATATGTTTATCAAATTAATCACCTTTTAATTATATATGTTTATTAAAATAATGCTTAATTTAAGTTCTTCATTAATTAATAACTATTAATCTTACTAAATCATCTTAATTAACATAATATTATGTTAATTGTAAATTATGCTGTTATTAAGTATTATTATTCTATATTTATAATTCTTTTATTTTTACTTAATTATGTGGGGTAATCTAATTATATATAAAAATAAATTAATTCAGCGTATTTTAAAATAAATAGGTATAACTCAATAGTTATATATTAATTGTATTTACTTATCTACAATTTTTATTTTACTTATAATATTTTATAAATATATCAATTAATATGATATGACTCATCAATTTTTTTGATCATTCTTGTAAAACATTGATTGTTTATGAATACACTATTAATCATTTATTAATTCACAATCAATTTGAATTAACTCAGTATTAAATAAATGAATTAATAATACGAGACGTATCTTAATCGATTCAATAATTTATATATTCATATGCACATTTTAATGTTTTTTGTGTAAATTAAAGCCTAAAACTAAAAATATATTTAAAATTAAATAGCTAGGCAAAAATGATTAAATTATTAAAACTAATAAACGCTTTTTTTTTCAATTATTTAAATCACAATCGCTACAATAAACAATTAAAATAATTTTTTATCACTTTGAATACTTCATACGTTATAATTTAATAAATTATATCTATTCAATAATATTTTGTGACACATGTAACATTCTTTGAAAACAATATAGCAAATAATTTATTGAACAAGATAGTTGCTTAATTTAGACAATAAGTATAAATTAAAATATTACCAAATCACGTGGTAAATTTAGTCTATTAATATACACGTGTTCAAATACTATTAGAGTAATCCTAGAAATATATCTTCATTCCTACAGAACACTCGAAAATAAAAACAAAATCATTTTCTGGCTCATTCTAGATGTAACTAATACTATAATTATTAATAATATGATATTGAATATGTGGTTTGCTACCATTCAATTTTAAACAATTCATAATCAAAATTAGAACAATAAAAAATACGGGGAAAGTATGTTCATAGTTTTATACATATATATTAGTTTACTTTACATATGACTGATATGTTTTATAATAGCAAATAATATTATTTGCAACTAAATTATACAAATTAAAAGTATAATTGCAGAGCTATTTTAAAATTATGATATGATCATATTTAATATTAAATATATTAGATATTAAAAATTTTAAAGCCTATCAACTTTAATATAACTTAAAACTTTATTGAACTAGAAAAAATCAAAGAAAAAAATTATTCAGAATATTTAAACTCCTTAAAACTTATTAACCTTTTAAATTATAGAGAATATATTGTTTAAAATTTAACATTATAAATATGGGTAATTTTAGAAATTTAACATTATAAATATGGGTAATTTTAGAAATTTAACATTATAAATATGGGTAATTTTAGAAATTTAAAAATTGACTACTGGAATTGTTAAGGACTCAGCGAAAGAAAATGTATCAGACCTATCAGAGCTAGGATACTAGCAGTGATATGAGATGTAAAAAGTTAAAGATATTTAAGAGGTTTTTATTTAAATCAATTAAAGTATACAAGGTACTATATCGAAACCAAAGAACACAAATTGAACCCTTTTTATGCATTTCCTGAACTTGGTTTTTGTATGGCATGAAATAAAAACTAAACAAAATTTAAACAAAAAGAAAAGTGAAGAATGAATTTTTATCAATATAGCAAACATTTCAATGCTTCTAATAAAAAATTTACTATCAAAAATAATTTCGAACTAATTATACGGTTACGTTATGTAAATAAATATCATTTATTATTTCAAAACAATTAATGAATATTTACCTGGAGTCTAATACATCGCTTTTAAAATGATTCAGATGATTCGATGACATTATAAAAAATTCTAAAATCGGTTCAAGGCAAGAGTTTTAAATGTTGTTTCCGAAGCCGAATTAGACATCCTGTTTCTAGCCGAGACGTGGTTCATTGACCATGAGTCTCACGCCGCCCACCCGATGTTTTTCGTTTCAACTCCAAGGATATTACCTGTTCCAGCATTTGGTCACGAGCAAGCTGGAATCGTCTGCCTTGTAACTCAAGGCATTAGAAAACAAATATCCTCAGCCTGTGTAACCAGATACACCGTTAACATCAAAATTAATGGTCATGATATTTTGGCCGTTTACTTTCCGCCATCATTAAAACCCGATAAAATAGCCGAAAACATACCAGACACTCCCTTGTCCGTACTGATTGGAGATATCAACGCTTTCTTTGAAGTTCAATATGGAACTAAAAAAATTGGACCTTTAGCCCTCTTCACCTGTTCCGAAAGATTTATTCTGAAAAATCTATGAATCACCTATTCCCAGATTCGCTAGGACCAACTCCTGATCTCCCTTTTGTTCACAGTTCATTGGTAGCTAGTTATTCCTTTGAAAACTATTGCCACGGTCTTTCTGACCATAAATTTATGCTTATTAGATTAGACATTAAAATAAATTATACTTTAATAATAAATTCTGATGATTTTAAATTCAACCATAAATTACTTTTAATCCCAGCTGTAAGGCTTTATTTTATTAGTCAATACGACTCTAATCACTACTTAATTAGTAAATCATTATTAAATCTTGACAGTTTGTCATATTATAATAGAAGTATAAAAAATAATAAACTAAATCTAATTTACAACAATTTTATTGAATATTTATATACTATTTGTGACAAAGTATTAGAGTAATGTTCTATTCAAAAATCACATGAGACTAAAGACTTAAAATCTAATATTTATTATACCAAGCTAAACAGCATTGATAACTATAATATCGCTGAAATGCTATATAAAAAGTCTCAAAAATCGACTAACCAATATAAAATTATTAATTCTCGTGACGATAATCTTTCAGCGCTTGATGATTCAGTAAACTTTTATAAAGACTTGTACTCAAATACTTCATCGTGTACAAATAATAATTATACTAAGTATATACCAAATGATATACACACTTTTGATTACAGTTTAAATAAATACTTTTCAAATTCTAATATTTCTAAAACTATTAATAAATACCCATCATCAAAGTCTGCTGGTCCTGATCCACTACATATAAATATTTTAAAATTATTATCAAAATCTGAATATTTTATTAATGATTTAAGTATACTATTCAAATTTATGCTGAGGCACAGCATTACCCCAGAATGTTGGAAAACAAGCCACATTTACCCTATACCAAAACTTAAAGATAGTATTACCATTGATCAGTTCAGAACTATAGCTCTAAGTCCTATGCTTAGGTGAATTATTTAATCAATGTTTTTAGAGTATTTAAACTCATGTGTTCTATCTAAATTTCACCCACATCAAGCTGGGCTTAGAAAAGATTTTCAACTCTAACTCACTCAATTACATCACACGACCTTTTTCATTTGAAAAGTCTAAATAATAGGCTAAATCAAATTTTTATTGATCTAAAGCAAGCCTACGATAGGGTTGATATAAACATCCTTGTTCTTGAAGTAAAAGCCAGATCAAAATCTGATCTAATTACTAACACAATTTATACTCTGTTCACTAATTGCTACTCAACTATAAGTTATTAATGGAGCAATTTCCGATCCAATAATTAGAGATCGTGGCCTATTTCAAGGTTCGATTCTATCGCCATTTTTATTCAATGTATACATTGATGATCTTATTTCATCATTATCTAATCAATCAATTATACTTAATGCACTGTTATTTGCAGATGATATACAGCTTATTCCTAAAGATTTTAATGAAGCAAAGAGATTGATTAAAATTGTAGAAAATTGGTGCGTAAATAATGGAATGGCTATTAACGTCCAAAAATCCGGATACATTGGCCCATCTGACTGGAAACTAAGTATAGATGGTCAAATTATACCTAAGCCTAAATCATATAAATACTTATGCTTACCAGTAATTAACGGTGGTATAGACTGGAAATCACATGTGCTAGAATTTACATCAAAGTCTAAAAACACTTTAAAATATTTACAAGTAAAAGGGAATAACTGGCCTCCAATCACAAGATTAGCTCTGTTTAAATCAAAC
>LSSN01006015.1:0-11274 GCA_001970855.1 Smittium culicis | reverse complement strand
TACTTTACCTAATAGACCGAAAGAGCTTTCCAAAAACAAGCAGGAGTTTCAATCCTCGAAAGAAACGTCAACAGCAAGAAAGAAGCCAGATGGAGCAAAGATGTCGGTCTTGGTTTCAAAACCCCAAGAGAAGCCATTGAAGGTACCTACATTGACAAGAAATGCCCATTCACCGGTAACGTCTCCATCCGCGGACGTATCTTGACTGGTACCGTCGTCTCTAACAAAATGAAACGCACCATCATCATCAGAAGAGAATACCTCCACTTCATCAAGAAATACAACCGTTATGAAAAGAGACACAAGAACGTCGCTGCCCATCTCAGCCCTGCCTTCATTGGTGTCGAAATCGGTGATACCGTCACCATCGGTGAATGCCGGTAAGATTATAATTCCCTAAAATTCTATAAACTTGATATTTAACTTTCCTACTTATTAATCCTTAAACCTTTCCTTCCCCATTTTTTTTAGCCCTCTCTCCAAGACTGTTAGATTTAACGTACTCAAGGTCTCCAAAAGAGTCGTAAAGGGATCCAAACAATTCATCAAATTCTAAGTTTTTTTTTTGTTTAATTTTTTAAAAAAAAATCCTAATAAATTTGTTTCAATATTCTTTATCACCAACCATTCCCAAATATTCTCTCTTTTTTTAATTCTTAGTCTATTCAACATTTTATTTTATTTAAAACTTCTCATATATATTTGTTTTAAATTATTGTTCTTTATTAAATAAATCGATTATTATAGTATTCTCTAAATTTACTGTACTATATTAAATAAATCGTATAGATTTTTTTATGCATAAAATCCTTGAATAATAGATCCAAGCATGGCAAGTCTGTCTAGCTTATACTATCGCTTGTACTATTATTTTGCCTATTCAGTGTCATCCTGGCTCTCTCTGTTAGTTCGTCAAACGTGCTTTTATTCCTATCCAGTGTTAACGAAATTAAATTAATATATAACTGTTTTAAATAAGGCTATTTTATATTAAAGTGATCATATAAAGTAAAAATGCACTTATAGTATTCTTTTGCGTCAAATGGCTTGTGTGCTTTACCACCGTTCGTAGAATTTCCACTTATACTACTACCAATACTATTATTATTATAATTATTATTCAAATTTTTTTCCCAGCTAATTAGTTCCTTCAAAAGTTTACTATGCGGTTTGGGATTTAAGCTGTCTTCATTTGCCAAGTACATGTTAACCCATTCACTGTGTCTCGCCTCGACTTGCTGTTTGCTCCCGTTAATAGGTAGCCCAAGATCCTTGCATACTTTACGCAGCTTATTCTCGCTAAGTATCGAGTACACCAGCTTTATAGGCCTCGGCATTTTTTTACCAAGCTGTTTCCTCTCCATCAACTTGCTTAAACTAAATTTGCCTTCCTGTTCAACCACGTCTTTGTTAATTTCTGTAGAATTTTTTTTAATGCTGTTGCTATTGCTATTGCTATTACTCCCACCAGCAGACATTGATAAACAAGCGTCCAGATGTTTGTTTATTTTACTATCGATCACTATATCGCCACAGTTTGGACATTCAACTATAAAATTTCACCGCACCACCAAACATCAGCCAACCAATAACAGAAATAAGTAATTTATAAAATAACTAAGAATAAAATTTTAACTTGTTTCTTTACCATTAATGTATTCGATTTTCCGCTTCAGTGAAGCTGTTTCTACTAAATCGGCTCTTTCTTTGATACTTTTAGGGTTTTCCTGGTTATTGTCGCTAGCTACTACAAGGTCGCTAGCACCGGACTTGCTATTGCTACTGCAAGGTGTAGCTAGATCGATACTCGAACCGTCCCATTTAGCAATTTCATTCTCCAAATCAGCATCATCCTGCAAGTCCACAACATTATTTAAATTTCGAGAATCCGCAGATTGGGTGCAGTGTGCTATAGTATCAGCTTTCGAAACGATCCCGAGCACTTCGTCGCGCGCCGCCTTGAACGCAGCGACAAGCTCGTCGACGAGCCTGTAGCTGATCAGCTGCATGCCATCGAGCGGCACGAAGCATACGGGGCACGTCTTGCTGGCCGCAAGCGAGCGGCGGATACACAGCGAGCAGAAGACGTGGCCGCAGCTAACCGAGCCCACGCTTGCGGATATGAGCTCGTGGCAGATCGGGCACCGCGCCAGCTCGTCGAGCGACCGCAGCGCCGGGCAAGCGCGCGGCCAATCGGCGGGATCGTCGAGCGTCGCTTGATTCTTCATTATTTCTTGGTTTTTTTTTTTAAAATTTATTTATCTTATTATTTTTATTTTGTTTGAAGGCAAGAAAATAAAATAAAAAAATAAACGAGATTGAAATTCGCACCTTAAAATTATCCCTTTTTTTTTTAATTAATTTTAGCGTGTATATCTAGTAGCTAGTTATTTTTTGATAGGGTAGACGCTGTTTACTTAATTTTTTGTTCTCCCGCTTATTTTTTACATTTAAAAAAAAAGTTTAATTTATAGACTTAAGATTTATTTACTCCTCTTTTAAATATTGAAGATTCGCAATTTTTTATTATACGCTCATCAAAATAAAATAATGCTCTTGCAGAAATCAAAAAGCTGAAATATCACATTAATTAGAGCTGTAGGCATACTTTCCCATCGTCCCTCCTTTTTTTTTAGTTAGTACTATATAAAGTTTTATTTGCTAATACGAGTTAGATTAATTTATTGGATGTATGGGATAATCTATTCGATCAATATTCATCAAATGGATATAAAAATTTAATTAAATCTGATCATTATAAATTTCAATTCTAATAGATTCCTCTAATTGAAATAGTCTTGAAGAGTCAGCTACCGCGGTAGAATCCTTCGGTTCTTTAGAGAATTTGCTCGCAAGACTCGTGTTGATATTGGATGATATTAGGTTTATAGATCGATTTAGATTTATTATAACAACAAAAAGAATTTAAAGTTTGGTACATTATTTAATTAATTTTGAAATGTGCTAAATTTGTTAATAGCAGCTGACCAAATAAAAAGTAATTTTTTTTAATGAAATGCTAAATTCTTTTAGTTTAGCCATAAATCCATTTTTCAAAATCAATATTTATCGATACCCTTCCTCTGGGTCTTTGGCAGTTGCCTTTATATTAAATTTAGCCTTTGATTGAGGCTGGCTCAGTTTTAATCTTAAAAAGAAAAATTACAAGGTTTGATTATTTTAATAGATAATTTAATATCAATACTTTTAAATAATGCCAAGTTTAACAAGCATAGGTTTTCACAACTTTTAGCGACCTCCTTTTTATTACAATATTTCATTATAATCGCCCTTAAAAATCATATTCTTCTTTATAACTTAAAACTTATTTATACTTGTTTTTATAAATCATGTTCTTCTTTGTCATTTAGTTCTAGGATCATCTTATGAAACTGTTTATAAAGATTTGGTTAGTGCTTATTATAAGTGATTTTTTTACAAAGACTAATTTCAAAAAGTAGAAGAAACCAAAAGTAAAATTTGATAAAAAAGTAACATATTCGTCTGATTCTAGAATTCTACATATATACCATGGATTTGAGTTAAATGAAACATAGGAGCGGGATTGGATATTTTCACTTTTACTAAATTTCTGATATTATAGGCTTTTAATATCACTAGTAAGAAAAGATATAACTGTTCAACTGTAATATCTAATAAATATTTAAACGCAATGTCTATAATTGAAATTCAACAATGGGAGAAATAAGGAAAAGATACCAATCAAAAAATAATACAAGAAATAATTTTAAATTTTAAATATGATACAATAACTTTAAAAAAACTTTATTACTACTATATTTTTATAAATTCAAATTTTGATTCTTTGTATTCTTTGTATTATTTTAGTTTTTTTTTTATAGTTATGGATTAACAAAATAAAAACTCAGTTGTGACCAATAAAAAAATTTACATCTAATATTCCAGCTTCGATTATCGTCTACTATCAAGATATTGTAGCTCTATTATAATTTATTCATACTCATCAAATGAGTTTTTTCCCTCTCTTATAAAAAAATAAAAACATCAATTTGAAATATTAAACGCTTGATCCCTTAAAAAAAAAACGCAAATCACATACTAACTTCAAAACAAAGCCATTATTTGATACCTGCTTATCAAGCATTTATTTTTAATTTCTTATGTTTCATTTTACTAATAACGATTATTCAACTTTTAATTATTATTTCGTTCTTGTTTTTGATCTATCATGAATATATATCATTTGATATTAAGTACCAAAATAGTTTATAGTACTGTAAAAAGTCCTCTAAATTATATTAATAATTTATATTTTCGATTTTTTATAGTGAAAATCCTTAACTGGGTTTTTTATGGCCATTTATTTCGGCTAATTTTTATTAGAATATTAAATAGCGACTATGTGTTTACTTGAGTAAAATTATCTAATCATGTTTATTCGTAAAAAACATAAATTTATGATATTATTTTAATTTTCAATTGTCTCTTATAAGCATCAGAGATTTAATAACATTCTTAAGGTATTAGATAGACTAATTTTGGGAATTTATACGTAAATCAGCCCTTTTTCAAATTATCATTGATATTGCTCAAAATGTCATCAATTCTATATTAATTGACTTTGATTTAACTCAATCAATAGATCCTTTTAAAGCATAATAATCAGTAAATATTAATGTGCATATGTGCTTTTTTTGAAATTTGATACAACAATATTAAGTAGATTTATAATTTGATTTTTATCATTAGAGTAATAATCGTATCGCAAAAAACTAACCTTTTTCATTTTTTTCATGGTTTGTAAAGATTATTCAGCAGATTTTACCAATAATATTAATTTCACAGACATAAATGTAATATTTTATTACATCAGACGGCCTTTTACAATCTTCAAGGTTATCAAAAAAAAAAAAATTGAAAACTACCATAGTCAAAGCGTTCTATTATAATTTGCATAATATTTTATAGACCCAGAAAAAAATTCTTTTATATATGAGATATGATAGCCAGATCCACATCCAAGACGTTTCACAAAATATTATTAAAGATACTTTGTTCTTCTTTGTCGTTTTTTTTTTGTTTGTAACGTCTTTTAATGAAATTTTTTTGGTAGACATTGATTATTAGTTTTGAATTCTGGTTAAAATATTGTATATCTAAATAATATTCTAATTACAACAGATGATGATTAAGGCTTTCTATTACCAGCATTATAGGCTATCATTAATATCATCGTAGTTGCGATTGAGAAAACCGATATCACTTTTAAATTTATCTGTTATTTCTCTTTTAATTTTTTAAATGGGAGATGAATTTTTTTATCTCTGATTTAATAAAATTTGATCGATTAATATTAAAAAATCTAAAATAACAAAGATAAAGGCTTTAATTAATTTTTTTGTTTCACTAATGAGTTCAAATTTTCTGTTTTATTTTATTTTTTTTGAAAAATATTAAGAGAAATTCTTTAATAGCTATGCATTTCTTTTTTCATTTCGAATGTTTAATAATATAAAAATAGTTTAACCTCTTTCAATAAAAATTTTGCAATACAAAAACGATGAGCTATATATATTTCTAGTTTCTATTACAGGTACAATTTTAAATTATGTTTAATAAACTCTCTGTAAAAAAAAAAAAAAAAAACTACTACAGATAGGCTAATGAGATGAATTTTCAACCAAGAATTTTTTATAAGCGTATAACGCTTAAAAAATTTTAATTCGTACATATCCTTTGGTAAAAAATAAAAATAAAATTTTTTGTCTCTTTTTTAAATAAAAATATTACCAATAATTATATCTACAGCGCTACAAAAAATAAAAATATGTAAAGCTCAAAGTATAACTAAATAAAATTATGAAAAATTTAAATTTTAATCCACATGCTTGCAACTACCCGCAAATATTTTTTTGTAATTTTTTTAAATAATTTTATAACTTTGAATCTAAAATTTCATTTATTTAAAATTGTACGCAATATATAATTTTATTTTTCAAATAATTGTGACCTAAATTATTACTTTAATTGCTTTTAAATATAATTTTAAAAGCTTTTTTTTTGGGGGGGGGGGTTTACTTAATTTGTACTTATGATCTATTAAACTTTTTTTATAAGATGATGTTATACCAAAACATACAAGGCTGCTTTTATGCCATTTTAAAATCATTTTTATTAAAACAAAGTATTTTTATAAACTTTAATAACTCTAATAGCTAATCTAAGAATAAAAAATAATTTTTAAAAATTTCATTATAAATAAAATCTTAAACACAGCAATCTTTATTTCGCTTTGCTTTTTAATACATTCGTACTGTTATTACACACTTAATATCATTGTTGCATGTTAATACTTCGTAATAGTCGTACATATACTTTTATTGGTCCGCTTTTAATGATTGTTTTAATTTTTTTAAATATGATTTTATTAAGTAGCTATTAACAACTTTCTAACAATATATAAAAATTGCTTTTTATTCATAAGTAACCGGCTCTATAAATATTATTATATCAGAAGATAAATAAACTTCTAAAAATTTACATTTAATTTTAAATCAAATCCTATTTTTGACTTTTAAATGAACAAAAATATATAAATTAACTTTATTTTATACGTCATATGATGGATTCATATTGAGTGACACTATAGTTATTATAGCATGTGCTAAATTAATCCTAGTTGTGCGAGAGGAGCGATAATAACAATCTAATACTTATTAATTTTGCCAAAAAATCTGCGCTACAATTGAAAATATTGGTAGACCTTATTTTACAGTTATCGTAGCTACAGTAGCTCTAGCATTTGAGATGGGCGCATTTGGATTCTTTTAAATCAAATTAGAAGAATTAAGATTCTTCTTGTAATAATATTTACGTATATATAGCCTTGGGATGTTTTTGTCTTTTCTAAATATTTCATTTACCTGGATAGATTTGCCATTGGAATTCATTTATTGGCACAATCTCAATTCCAAATTTTCTTTATTAATCTTATAAGCTTCTACTGGATATATAAGCTTTTCAGAATGCGAGTTATTTTCACACAGCCTAATTATTTCTCGGTACTTGTTTTTCTCTTTTGGCTCCATTAATACCAATTTAAGTTTGCAGTCAATTTCAGTTGTTTGAGCGTCTTAAAACACAAATTATATAGCTAACCTACTTAAATACGCATAATACATACAAAAAAAAATGGCTTGCTAGTTCGATGTTTTATTTTGAATGAAAAAATTTTTTCATGAGAATTTGAAGTAATATGTCTCAGAGAATTCCAAGTTATCCACCTAGTTTTATTTTATTTATTTATTATTCCCCAGGGATTTGTTTGGGTTCAATCGATGAGTTATAAAATAAAGTTTAAATGTTTTTGTGATTTTAAGATTTTATTTTATTTTTTCTTCCTTTTCCATTATGAACATTAATCTATTTTTATATATAATTTAAATATGTGGCCATTCCAAGTCAGAAAAAATATTATGCTCATTTTGTAAAAGTTTATATATGTAAAGCTGAGTATATGAAGTTTGTATAATATAATATTATATAAATATAGAATAATAATATAAAAATAAAGATCAGATCAGATCAGATCGCCAAAACTTATCTTTATAAAAAAAACTGCAAAGAACCCATTTTGTATAAAAAAAACAAAAGTGAAAGTATTTTGAATTTGATCTCGATTGACGTCACCTTGAGAATTAAGAAAGACTCTCTTTGTATTCTAAATTCCCTACGACATATGTAACTGGAGTAATATCAATTTTTAGTCTAAAAAATTTTTAATACGTTTTTCGTCTAATTCAGTTAAAAATTTCCACTCACAGCCAAATTTTCTGGTTGATTATTGGGATAATAAATTGAAATTAGCTGACTTATAAATCTTTATTTTACTATTACTCAGCTTTTATTTGGTATACAGCTCTAAAAAGAGTAAACCACACTTGCAGCCGATATGGAGGAACTATCTTTTTTATCTTATGCAATGACTTGTATTTTTGCTGTATTTATTAACAAGTCAACCATTTTTAACTGATATTGTGATATTTACAATAAATGTGAATTTGAAATTAAAGAAACCGTTCTCCTTGATAGAGATTCACTGATAATTTAAGCTATCAGCGACTATTTATTGTATTTGGTTAGCAGGGGGTTTTCATCTTACAGTTCTGGTACCACTTTGGAGGCTTCCTATATTTGTATCCAAAATATTTATAGAGATTTAATTCTGGAAAAAACTCTCTGACTTTCATTCTGGAATTATCAGAGTCGTCTTTAAGCTCTCATAGTTTTTTTTGAACAACTTGCGATATCAGATTCCAGGGGAAGGGGGAGGCAACAGTAGGGATTCTTCCTTCTGAGCAATTATATCCTCAGATCTTTATGGTCTTCAGTTTTCTATAGTGTACCATCCGTAAAAAATCTGTACCTTCTTGTTTTTTGGCGAAGCGAAGAGTTCCACATCGTGTGTCCTATATGCCTTATCTATTTCTACCAAGACCCCGTTAAATATGAAAGATTCCGTGTGTGTGGTTAACCTTCTGGGCACATATTTAGGTTTTATGACGTAAGGTAATATGTGAATTTTGATCTTGTGTTTTTCGATGTGCGATGGTTCCTATTGCGCACCGCAACTCTTAATATCTCCAGTTAAATAGTTCCACCAATCTTTCTCACATATTCCAGGATAGTAATATTTTTTAAAAAGTTAACACAAACATCATTAGAACCTTATTCAGGCGTATCGAAAAGATTATTGCTAATCTAATCTTGCAGCGGTGTATAACTAACTTTCGAAATTCTCCAAGAGCCTGAATAACTCCTATGTTCAACGAAAATTCCCCATTATGAATCTTATGCGTCCGTAAAAATATCTATTTACGAGATTTCCGGCAAAGATTACTGGTCAATCCATTTTTTCTTACGATCCCTCCAGAAAAGAAGGTTCTATACCGACTTTTTGGTTATCAAAACATTTGATATACAAAATGAAATTTTTGATGTGGATCGATTTTTCAATTTCAGCAGGTTTAGCAGCAGTAATAACCCTTGAAAAATAGTCCCCGATATGGCTTGAACTTTCTCTATAAATATTGCTAAGAATCTGAGAGATTTTTTCTGAGCAGTAATCAATTTTACTGGCTCTTGACGCAGATCTAGGGTCATCGTTGATTTCTATAGTCATCATCAATTGTATTACTCTCTTATAAGGTATTAAATCTGATTTTCCCGATTTTATTAGATATTCAAACTCAAATATCTTTAAACTCAGTAACCTCGGGCTATTCTTATATACTTCTATTGATCCAAATAGATTTAAAAGGTCTTTCAATTACGTAGATTATCTTATCTTTTGATTTAATTTCCATAATAGTATGGGCCGCAGATTTCTTAAATTAGTGTTGGGTCTCAATATCAGACCAAAAGATTGAAATTTGAATTGATAACTATGGTCATTAGTATAACCGAAGGTATTTTCTTCATGTTTTGTGATCAAATAATTTAGAAAATCTTAGTTTAAATCTAACCGTGTAATTTAATCATTCCTGATTACCAACCTTTAGATCAATTGAAGATAAAAATATTGATATTTCTCTCCTCTAGGTACTGGTTCAGCTTTCGTAATCCAAATCTGGTAAATTTACCCCGTCTTGTTAATACAGAATGTATTCTTTTAAAAACTTGATCTCGGATTTAACGCTTTTTTCATAGCCTTTTTCTTAAGCAAGATGCCACTTCCATTTTCAGAATTCATTGGACTTCGCAGCTCAGTTTCCTCTTGATGCGCTGAAAATGAACGGTCAGTGATGGTGGTACCATCCGAATCGCTTTTTGGAGTTTTTGGGGATTCTTTATCAAAGCTTTCTTCGAGTTTTATATATTTTAATCGTAATCGAAACCTTTCTATATGATAATCTTAGCCCACTGATTGTCTGTGAGTTTTTACAAAGATCTTATTAATTCTAAGAGGTTTCTTTCTAAAATTCTTTGCGATGGCATTGAAAGTCGATCTTAGAGCTGCATATTTAGTGTTGTAAGTCGTTTCAGTGATGGAGCTTAAAATTTTCGAAATTCTTCCAAACTGCTAGCGCTCGCGAAATGAGTGTATATCCTTAGCTCGCTATGGTAGCTTTATCGCAGTAATTTTTTTCAGAATTTTCCGCCGTCAATAAAATGATTAAAGTAATATTTTAATACAGGCTCCGGTTTTACTGTCAACTATATTCCTTTATGTAGATTATTTGGTCTTTCTTGGGTTGCAATTGATTCCAAGTTTCTAGTTATGCACCTTAAGATATTTAGATCATCTATTATCGAGCCCTCAAAAGTAAAAATCGGATTTTATCGAATACTTTAGTGTAAAAAATAGTCGAAAATTCTGGTACCGTAAGCTAGTTTCGACTGGAATGCATGAAATTATGTTTCTGATTTATTTAATTATTCCAAAGATGCTTTATAAATTAGAGGAAGATTTGGGCATGAATTGATATGTATTGATCATAATAGATATCCTCTTTCTACTCTACTTTTGTTAGTTTGATTCTGTAGGAATCCTCAGTCATATATGGGATATTTTGTATTTTTTAAAACATAATCTATTTTATTTAAGTAATGTGTTAGCTATTTATACATTAATTCTTTATATATGAAAAATTTAGTTATATTATTTTAAATTTATTAACAGCAGCTTAGTATATTCTCTACTAAGTCAAACTAAAACTTAAACATAAATTAACTCGTGATTTGTATTAGAAAAATAATCTTGTAGTTAAAGAAAACTATATAAAGGCTGTATTTTATATTATTTTAATAAAATATCTTAATTTATGGTTATTTTAAATGATAAATAAAGTTTTTTATTGAATTATTTAAGATAAATTAAAGTATAAGTTTCTGTATCTCAAGGTTCACAGTGAGCATCGTTTCAGGGCAGCTTACTTATATTAAGTGATAATCCTCAGAAAATGGTTCCACTTAATTCCCTGAAGTATGATTTTCATATCAGATATGAATTTATTTATCCTACTAAAGGTATTAGAGATTAGAGATTAGAGATTAGAGATTAGAGATTAGAGATTAGAGATTAGAGATTAGAGATTAGAGATTAGAGATTAGAGATTAGAGATTAGAGATTAGAGATTAGAGATTAGAGATTAGAGATTAGAGATTAGAGATTAGAGATTAGAGATTAGAGATTAGAGATTAGAGATTAGAGATTAGAGATTAGAGATTAGAGATTAGAGATTAGAGATTAGAGATTAGAGATTAGAGATTAGAGATTAGAGATTAGAGATT
>LSSN01006012.1:0-17024 GCA_001970855.1 Smittium culicis | reverse complement strand
AAAAAATAAAATAAATAAAGTATTTCTAATTATATGAAAAAAAAATAAAATAAATAAAGTATTTCTAATTATATGAAAAAAAAATAAAATAAATAAAGTATTTCTAATTATATGAAAGAAAAAAATATTTAAAATTTCTTTACAACGGGGCTAAAATTTTCATATTAAAAATAGGAGACAAAATAAAATTCAAATATTTTGATATATAATATAAAAAAAATGAGCTGGTTTGTATACACAATCAAGACATCATATTTTTTTATTTGCTTTATTTAAAAATTAATAAGGTTAATTTAAGATTTAATTATGAATACTCTCTTATCTGAGTGCGTAAAAAAGTAAAAGCTAAATTTAATATTTTTTTCCTGATAATTATTAACTATCTACACAAAATGTATAATCAAATAAAATAAGTGATAAAAAAAAGTAACTATTGTACTTTTAACTGATAATATAAAATTACAAAATATAATTTAAATTTGATTTAAATGGACTAAACCAGTAAAAAAAAGCGAATTACCGTAAATTTCTGAAATCAAATATTTGATTTGAATATATTAGTAATGTTACAGAAAGTAGAAAAAACAGAAATGATAAATTTGGTATTAACACTAAATTAAATAAAATAATAATAATTTTAAATGAAAGTATAAAGTTTTTTTTTTTTTGGTAAATTAATATTATAACATATTTTTAACAGCCATATTAGTAAAATTATCACTCAATTTTGACAATTATAGAATACTATTGAGTAATAAACCTTAATTAAAGCTTGCTATATTTAGTAAAATAATCCGTAGAGGTTGTTTTTTATAAATCTATTGGATTTATCAATTATGATATTAAATGGTATTAATTTATAAATTAGTTCTTTTCATGCTGATTGAATGATAGCCAAATATTCTGATTAATGTTTATTTTTGATTTAATGGAAGATTTTTTCTTCAAAATATTTTTTGTAGTTGCGACATCGATTTTAATAAAATTTATTTCTTTAAACTTTATTAGGAAAATTTTCTTTAAAATATTTATTTAAAGCAATTTTATAATATGTTTGTAATCCATTAGCATTTCATTTGTCATATTTATTTGTAAAAATTCTATAATTATGTATTTTAATGTATGAACTGCTCATAGTTTTATTTAATTTTTCAGCTCAAAAAAGATATAAAGAATATAAAAAGTTTAATTATTACATATTTTTGAATTCATTTTAAATATTAAAATAGAACGTTGAATTTTAATTTAATCGCAATATATTAAATGTTAGTGTTATCTCTATTCTTTGATTGTAGCCATTATGCATAAAATTTTACCTTCTATGATTTTCCAGAAAGTAAGGATTATCTATTATTTGTAATTATTCACTATAATAGAATTTTTTTGAATTTTTCTATTATATATACGAAATTTTTGGAATATTATTTTATCTAAATATAACTATTAATAATTTAATTACTTTAAAAAAATGATGAAAAGTATTCATACCGTAGCATAAAGATATTAAATTATCTGTAAAAAATATCAAGTATAAAGGTTATTTTCAAAATAAATTATAACATTATTTTCCCAAGGTGGAGATTAATTCGAAAAAATGTAGAGATTCAATTTACCGATATAAGTATATTGTTTATTTTGAAATTAGATTTATAGCTATATTTTTTTATTTGAGACATTGGTAAGTATATTTAAACTAAAATACTTAATTATCCTAAAGGTTATATAGGAATCGGATATTTTTACTCGGTCGAACATCAAAGTATCTAATTTTCCTATATCAATAGTTCTGTCATGAATGGAACTTTCTATAACCTTCTAGAATGTTCCAGAATATTCAGATATCATCAGCAGCAATGTTCTAGAATGTTATGAAGCGTTCTAGAACATTTCCGAAATTTCTTATCGATTTTAATTGTTCTTACGTAATAATTTTACGTATTCATATTTTTAAACATCGATAACGATTTATTTTGATTACAAATCAAGTTTGATTAGTAATCAAACAGATATTTTTCTATAGCTTTCTTTTTAGTTTATTCTGTAGTTTTTCTTTTAAGTTTATGACCTAAAACCAAGCAACGGAAAAAGTATAAAAAGGTTACGTTTTTCCTGTCTTGAATTCGACATCTAGTATCTTGTATACTTTCTAATAAGTAATCAATAAATATCTTTATAGTAAATATAACTTTTACTTCGCTTGCCTTGCACTCTTATAACCCAGATCTTGACAAGTTCTCATGTACGAAAATCATTAATAACACTTACACACTTTAATACATTCTTAAATTTTAAATTATATCAGGTAATTTTTGGATTTAAGCATTGAGTTGTCTTGAATAAATTATTAGTCACTTAAATTGCTAAAGCGAAAAAAATGTTTGAATTGAAAAATATTTTTTTAAAGTTTTATATAAATTCGTATTTAACAAACAATATTATTGATCATACATAATTATATATCTAACTTCACCATAATAGCAAAAAATTAATGAATTTTATATTTTATAAAGCCGTGAAGAATAATAAAACGATTTGAAATATTTTGATTATTATTAGCTACTAAATTTTAAATTATTATAATGTTATTTCATCTTAATCAGTTGTGCTTATAATTATGTATAATACTATTTAATACCGTCTAGGCTAATTTTATTAATAAAATGAAATTTCAATGAATAGTAAGAGTCTCAAAAATTAAATTATATGGAATGTAAAAATTTGGTTAAAATTATAAAAATTTACTTATATAAAAATTATTTGCGTTAGTATGTAAAATAATAAAGAAATTATATCAAAAAGCGATCCCAAATTAATAAACTGTATCTGTTAATTATATTTCTCGTATTCTAAAAATATTACAGTCTCTTAAAAATCCCCCTCAAAAGAAATATTCCATATCAAAAATATTATAAATATTAAAAATTTTCAATTTTATTAGTCAAAAATTTTTATATTAGAAACTGAAATAATTATTTTTCTCAATCTTGTGTTATAAAATCATTTTTTATTCTATTAAATTACAACTTATATTTCAAATTACAATATGCGAATTGCTCTTTTAAAAACTATACCATATATTTTTAATTTCTTCAAGTATGAAAAATAAAAACATCAGAGTTGCAAGATTACTTTTTATTTAATTTTTTTAATACATAAATTTTTAATAAGAGGGATTTAAGATCTGATATTCGATAATTATAACTTTAAATATAAAATAACTGTATAATAGAAATATCAATAGATAAAAGATTTGTTTCTTTATTGCTGGAATTTATATTCAATGATTTACTAAATTTGAAATTTTGGCTTATATAAATCACTTTAGACCGATTTTCTTATATCTATCCATTAAATTTATCTATCCTAAAATCAATTCAATTAGTTAATATCCAAATCGTATTATAAATATAAAAAATTAGCATACATCGCACTTAAAAGTATTCTTAAAAACTCTACCAGTTATGAATTTTATTTTATTGGTTGTTACCTAGAAAATATTTTAAAAAATGAAGTAAATATTACTTTTTTATAGTTTAACATTCAAATTTATACCTTAAATACCAAATGTTTACTTATATTTAAAATAAAAGTTATAAATTATTAAATAGGATTTAAAATCAACTATATATGAAAAATATGGTGATATATGTTCTTTTCTCACTTTTTTTTTAAAAATCATCTGAATTTGATTCTACAAAAAAATATTTCATCAATAATGTACTGAATTTATACATGATATATGTTATTTAATGCCTAGAAAAATATTTTTACAATACAATAACCATAGTAATTTCATTATGTATTCATATTGAATTAGTATAAACTATTAAAGAGTTCATTCTATTAAAAAAAATAACTAAATTTTGAATAAAACAAATAAATTACTCTCTTTTAAATATATTAATTATAAAGCAATTAAAAAAAGAGACCAATTTGATTACAAAAAACATAAAACATAAAATATTTTCTAAAATAAAATAGAATTTATGAAAAAATATCTTTATTCTTTAAAAGAATATAGTTTTGTATAAATTAAAAAACTATAACTCAACTAGAACTTTACAAGGTTCTTAGAAATACAAATCTTAGTATAATACCGAGCCACAGTAGTGACTATGTGTGATAATTGGAACTCTATTATTTTAATATACTTGTGAGATAACTAATTACCGGATAAACAAAGTTTGTTACAAGTGGTATATTTGAAATAAAAAAAAAGCAATTGAATTCATATAGATAAAATGTCTATATTTTTACTCTAGATATTTTGATGTTCATCTTTCTAATAACAGAAAGGTATATAAATTCGAAAAAAAATCTTTATGCCATATATTTAGGTAAAAGTTTCGTTTTTTGCCGTTAATCAGCCTTTTACAACTCCTAATAAAAATCTCGAAGGTTTTACAAATTTTCTCATTTTCAGCTATTTTGGAAATTTTACAAGTGATTTGAATAAAATCTTGTAAAAAATCTACTAAATTACACAAATATTTAATATTTTTTGTTTGCGTATTTCTATAATTTTTTATCTACATCATCAATGTATCTCATTTTTTCAAATAACTGATTTTCTATAATACAATATCAATCCTAGCTAAAAAAGAATTATTAGTTTGTTTAGAATGTATATTGTCTGGAAAAAGTATATGCAGTAGAGTGAAAAGATAACTTCACTACCACATCTTTCTTTTATGTGATCTTATTTTTAATCATTTCTACATTTTCTAATAAAAGGATAAAAATACTTTTTATGAGCGAGTACTAAAAATAAACCATATATGATCAGCTTTTATTTTGTACTCGAGTTTCAGTTAAGTATTATTAAAGAAATTAGTTTCACCTTTTCATACTACTATTTATAGTTAGATAATAAGTAAACAGCATTGAGAAAAGAAAATAGAGTAAAGAATAAATAAAAAACTTGTACACGTGTCTTGACAAAGCTAAATATTTTATTCATACTTTAAAATTATTTCACTTAATAAACCTTTAATATATAAACATTCTTTAAATTATATTTAGCCCCATATATAGATAATAAAAATAGTAGTTAATTTTTACGTCTACATTTAACTATTACATGTAGAGGTTCTGTAAATATCCAGATAAATCACTGAAAAGTAGCATTTTTTTACTTCGATTATATTCTTACAACAATTAAAGGTACATAAAGATAAATATAATTTAATATTCAAAAAAATAATACAGTTGGAAATTATCAAAAAACTCAAAATAAACCTCTAAACGTAGCGAAGGTATAATGAGTATAATCAAATTTTACTCTTGAGAAAAAAAGTTAAACTAAAAAGATAAATATGTTTTAAAAAATCGAAATAAAATTATTTTTTTATTAAATATTAAAAAGTATTATTGATTAAGTGTGATGTTAATTCTAGCAGTCCGGAAAAAAAAAACGCAAGTTATATTTATGAAAATTAAAAAATAAAATAGATTGAATAGTGAATTTTTTTTTTTGTAAAAATCTTTTTTAGATAATATTCGTCGATTCATATCAATCCAATAAGACTTATACAACTTTTAGAAAATTATATGTAACCTATTTTGTTTATAATTATTTTAATAATTAGTTATTATTATCTTAATTAGGTATATTACTTTCTATGATGGAAAACTAAATACAAGTAGTGAAATTAATTCAAAAATATGACCATAGAGAATTATTTAATCTTCTTGAAAAAGTGGATTTTATTCGAAATTATATCGCAAATCAGAAAAAAATTAAAAACACATTACTTTGTTAGACTTTGTACAATTTCGACTGATCTGGATATTTTTAATTTAAACAGACAAAATTTGATCAACTCGCCATTATCATTTATTTCAAGATTCGCTTTCAATCTCTATATCATTTTACGATTTACTTTTTTCTATATAATTTTCTAAGCAGCTATCCATTAAATTCTATTATACACTTTAAAATATTATTTGTAACTTTTTTTTAAACAAAATAAGTTTAAATAAGTTATAATAAAAACCAGTAATTATATACAAATAATTGGCACTTTACCCCTTTAATTGAGATTTATTGTAAATTTATATCCTGTAGGGATAAAATTAACCACGGACTGCATTAACATATTTCGAATATAGTATCGCTTCATGATAAATAAAAGTTCATGAAATTAATCCTGTTTTTATATTTGGTACAAGTAAAAACCCCTTTTATTTTAGCTATATGGAGGTTTAAAATAAACTTTAAAGTATTGATTACATTCCATAGAGTTAAGCTTGTAATTTTTTTGGTTGCTTTTTCGAGTATTTAACTCTATTACTTTTTTTTTTTCTCAGATAATTCATTAATCAAGAATTAAAATTTTACAAAAGGATATTAAAAAATATTTAAATTGCTGTTCAACCGATCCCACTCCGACGCTCTATCAGCTCCATACCCACAGGTAATCGGTTCAGGAAAATCTATTACTTGTTCAATTTTTTCTTCGCCTAGCAAGACCAGACAACTAGATAAATAAAATCAGTATAATTCTGAACTTGATAGAATTATATCCTTTGTTTACTTAAAATCGCGTATTAATGAATCAGAATCGTTTGCTTATTCCGTTAATTCAAAATTCATCAACTCGTTTTTATATAAATAAATTTATGTAGAATACCGATGTTTTGTTGGAAACCAAAAATGATGAATCAAATAGAAAATCAATATTGAAATACTAGAAAATTAAATTTTATAAATATTTAAAAATGGGTTTATCTCTGAAAGGGTTCAAACGATAAACGTCTTAGTACGAATAGCTGCACATTTAAATAATCTTTCAGATTTTGATCTGTAAAAAGTATGATGGTAGTATATCAAATTCAAATTTAGTAAGAGGCAAAATCATATCGAGGTCAGGTTGAATTACTAATAGTTAATCATTAATTAAAATTTTCCTGATTAGGATAATTGGGAATTTTTTCTAAGTTTTTTATAAGCTAAATGAATAATCAAAATAATTAAAAATGTAATTATTGGTAAAACTCAAGGAGCGCAGATAAAATCGATTTAACCAAGTTTGACACTCTTTGATAGATTGGATTTGATACCAGTGGCTTCTCCAGCATAAGCTGTTGTTGGTTGTTTGTATACTTGTCGAGTAGAAGAGAGCTTCTTTTTAGCAGAGGCATATTTGACCTTCTTTTTAACACGTGGATTTCTGTTAATCTTGTTGCGTTTTGGAGTGAGACCTTTATTTTTGAGAATTTGGTAGTTAATAGGTCGTTTTTCGCTGGTATCTTCAATATAGGCCTCATTTTCCAAGTTTTCTTCAAGAACTTGCTTCCAGCCGACATTTTTCGATGCTTTACCTTCTTGTTTTCTGGAGATCTTTGCTTCTTTAGCTGTTTTCGACTGCTTCTTAACTTGCTCGTAGTAATCATTTCCAATAACATCATCTGAATCATCTGTCTTTCGTTTGACCATAGAAGGAATAAGTGTCTGTTGTTCTAACTCGTCACCGTAGTTTGAATTAGACAAGTCCTCAACTTTTTTAGATTTTGATTTATATGGAATATCAACATCGCCATCAAGTTTGGCACGCTTATCTTTATTTTTCTTTTTAGAGCTTGATATTTTTGAGGCAAAGTGGCGTAGTGACATTTTCTTTCTATTAATTTCATTTTTATCGTCAAAGTCAACTTGGTCTAAATTGCGCAGCTCACCAAAATCATTATCATAATCAGTGGTAGCTTTTGATTTTTTTGATTTTTTGATAGAAGTTGATAATTCGGAATATTCATTGCTATTGAGTTCATTTTGAGACGGCTTAGTAAATATAGGCAAAATTGGTTTGTTTGAGATATCTTTCGAAGGTTGCGATTTAGAAGATTTGGTTTTTTTTGCCTTTTTAGTTTTTTTTACATAAGTTTGAGCCACTTCTGACGTATTTTTCAACTCTTTTGTAGAAGCTAAGATTTCATTTTCAAGGTTTAAGATTACCTTTGATTCATACTGATTGAATTTGTCAAACAAAGTGTTTATTCTACTCAATACGCCAAATACTTTATGCTTTTGTAAATCATCAATGGCAATTCTTTCTGATTCTGGGCTTGATAAGACCATTAAGTAAAATGATATATTACTTATGTATAAAAGGTGTAGTTGGTAAAGAGCTTGAACAAATGCAAACTCGTTAGATTTTTTTCGTCGTTTTTTATCCATAAACTTGTATGCTTTTTCAATTAAAATCGAAAGATCTGATGAAGCTTGATAGCTCTGGGATAAATCGGAAAGCAAACCTGTAAGCTCAGGATTTGATTTTGCAAGGATCTTCAATTTATTCTCCTTAGAGACTGATTTCCCATCTAACGAAGGCGCGATAGATATTTTAGTAGTAGACTTTGTTCCAACTGAAAATACATTAGCTGAAGAGTCTTGTAAATCATCTTCAAAGCCAAAGCCGAAATCCTGGCTTTTACTTGCTATTTCAGAATAAACGGATTTTGATTTTTTAGCGATGCTCAAGTCAGTCAAGAAGTCATTTGCAGACAACTGAGATAAAAACTTCTTTTGTAGCTTAAGAGCTTCTTCCTCTTCGTCCATTTCTGCTGCTTCTTCATCAGAAGAGGCTAAGATTTCATCATTGTTGTAATAATCAGTTTTCTTGGAGCCCCATGCACCAGTGTCAGAGTCTTCCGAATCTACATTATTAAGATCATCTTTTGGAAGTGAAATATCAGATAGATCTTCGTAATCATCAAAAGCATCACTATTATCCTGCTCATAATATTCATCTACATTTGAGTCTTGAGAATCGTAATCGTCATCATCGATAGCAAAAACCTCTGAATCTAATAAAATATTTTAAATATAATAGGAAAAAAAGTTAGTTAGAGAATTTTGATTTCATATTATTGCTTTTGATTATATTTATAATAATTTGATATGCCTGAAAGTAAATAACAACAAAAAATTGAACTAGATTTGACTGTGAATACCTTGGACATCGACAGTGTTGGAATCTTTGTCTTCTAGGAATAGTTTATCCTTTTCTTCAAAGTCTAATAAAAAATTATTGTAAAGTTCTAAGTAAGATTAAATTGAGAATAAATACAAAAATATAATAAAAATTTTTATTCTAGTT
Source organism: Smittium culicis (assembly GCA_001970855.1). Classification (NCBI taxonomy): domain Eukaryota; kingdom Fungi; phylum Kickxellomycota; class Harpellomycetes; order Harpellales; family Legeriomycetaceae; genus Smittium; species Smittium culicis. Next base: position 7,926 of record LSSN01006012.1, on the reverse strand, counting down.
ACATTCATCTTCAGAATCGTGTTCAATATCGTCCCAAGTTCGTATTTGTTTGATACTACCTCGGTTCTTAAGCTCTCTATTTTTATCAAAAGTACTAGGTTTTGAATTTGAGCTAGAGAGGCCCTGAATTGACTTCTTTTTTGATCTTCCCATATTTTTAAAAGCTATATATAGGGGGAAATCTCAAGCCTTTAAAAGTTGCAAAAATTTAAGATAAATTTATATCTATTAGGGCTTTTTGAAATTCCTATCTCTGGTATTAAATAAATTTATAAGCGGGATATGTATAAGCAGTTTATCAGCTAAAAAACAGTATCAAATAATCATTATATTTGCTGATTTGAATCTGTTCTTGATCCTTCTAAAAATAAAGAAAATTTTTTTTATTAAATCTTTTTCAGCAAATCATACCTATAAAAAAAGCCATAAAAAGTTTTTGTGTTTTATTTTTTATTTCGCTTAAATATTATTCGTTAGCACAATTTGATCCTTGAAAAAACTAGAAATTACCTAATACTAATAAAAGCAAGCGTTTTTTTCCTCATAGATTTATAGTAACATAAGAACCATAAATGAAATTACTATCATTATTTCTACAACATTTTAATTAAGCTGATAACTAATAATAAAACAGAATAAAAAAATGTATTTATATAAGAAATAGTTAGCCCGAGTATGTGATTTAATATATTCGAGCTCTAAATAGGGTTGTAAATGAATTTTACTGGAGTTTTCATTTACTACTACCTCACAGCATAACCATCATCAAACTAGATAATACATTTGATGATATTCTGTAATAGAATGTAAAATAAAATTTGAACTGAGGCTCAGAAAATTTCTAGATATAGACTCATTTCCTAAAGTTATTATCCTAGATAGTCCCATATAAAATAGCAAATTAAAAGTTTAAGTTCATATCAATGACGATTTTAACCAATCCAAAATTAATTATATATATTTTAATAACGGTTTTTGTAAAGTATAAACGCTTTTATAAGCTTTTTTTTTTATGGATGTCATTTCAAGATAAGATAATGGTATTGAATATAAAAAGTTGTAACAAAGCTTAAAAAGGAAAGAACCGTTATGGTAAAAACATATACGCTAGCCTAAATATGCCTTCTGTGTGATACAGATGCGTATTAATAGAATTGGAAAAAAATATATACTGAAATTTATAGTTCGTGTCATGGTAATAAAGCCAAGAGTATAGGATGTTTGATACTAAAAATTATATGAAGTAACTTATTCCAAACAATTTGAATCTAATGACATTACTTACTATTGTTAATATAGTTATTATATACAAATAACAATGGATTAGGGAAATAAAAATGATCTTTCCTAAAATTGAATTCTATACAATGTTATCAATCTAGCTTACAGCTCTGAATCAGGTCAAAGACATCGTCTTAGGTTGAGAATAGATAATTGAGCCCATCTGAATAATAAATCTAAAATCTAAAAGAAATCATATCCCTAACTATTCACATTTATTAAGATGATCTCTATAAATAGCGCTGTACTCAATAAAAAATACTGAAATAGCACAATCTGAAAAATATAAAACTTGTATTCTTTAGCTGAGAAAATATATTTTCATTTAAATAATAATCACTCTAATTAGTAATATTAATAACTATGAAATAGCATTTTGTATAAATAAATGTCAATCATGAGCATTTAAATTCAAAAATAATCTTTATAGATTATTTTATTTTGCTTTTTAGTTATTTTTTAAAACTCATTTATGGAACAACATTTTTAAATAAATAAAAAATATTAATATATTCAATTTACAATGATTGGCTGAAATGGGAGAATTGTCCGTTTTTATTAACATTATAGCTTTTTTTTTAACCCTCCAAGTCTTGGATTGCATTAAATATGCATTTGAAAATTGAAAAATTCAGGGCTTGGAGGGCTAATTTAAACTATAAACCTATGTTAAAATTAGTATATAACTATACATCTTTGACAAAATAGCGAATTATATTTATTATTAAAAGCCTAATAGCATATAAAAGCATACTACTATATCGTAGATAATTTGTGTAACCCAGGTTAACCCAAAGATCTAGAAAATTTTATAGGGCTATAAGAGATATATTTTTTTCTCTCTAAATTTGCAAATCTGAAAAATTGTACCTACAAAGAGGTTTTTTTTATACAAATCTTAGAAAGAGGGTTTAGCTTATTTTTAAAAATTCTATTATTATTATTTTTTCTTTCTACTATCGATAATAATCTTAAATTTATTATTATATGAGGGTATATAATTTTTTCCCTTATATACAGCGCAATATTAAAGTGATTCAAACTAAAAAAGGAATAACTTATAAATATCATATTTTTTCTTTTTACTTTGTATTTACTATTAATAAGGACTAGCTTTGAGCTCTGAAATAAGTATCCAAATTTATGTAATATACTAAATATTACCAAAAGAATAAAACATTTAGCTTTATAATTAAACAAAATAAATAGTTTTGGGGGTTTGGGGCGATAAACAAACGAGAAAACAAGTTTCTGTTGAAAAAATATAATGATAAGGAGAGAATATCTCGACGAAAACTATTTGCATAATATAATCTAGTGGTAAACAAAAAATCGATTAGGTATCAGTATTTCGATAATAATCATTATTCCAACCCCTCCCCTCCCGGTATTAGCAAACGATTTATATAAATTTTTTAATAATATTCTCATTGAAAGATTTTATTTTACCAGTTTTTCGTCAAGAATAATTCAATTTAAGAATTTCTCTATCAAAAACTAGTTGAGAATACTAATGTACAATTTTTTAAATTATTTCATTTATAGAATTAACCAAATATTTTTATCGAAAATTTTTGTCCTGATTCAAGACCTTCATAATAATAAACTAGCTATTACTTTTAGCAATAAATTAATTTCGATTTGATTTAAATAAACGTTTATTATTTGAACTGCAAAAGAATCTATTATGTTCATTTTTAAAGTATAAACATGAAATTTTGTCTAACTAATCATCTTTGTATATATCTTAATTTCACATTTGAAATTTTGGTTTCTATATAAAATAATATTGTTTAATTTTGTTATAAATTGTTTTTAATTTATTATCGAGTCTAACTCTTCGCACTCCTGGTTTATTAAATTTTTTATTTTAATAAATACTTATATAAAAATAGTTGAAAATATTAAATTTCTTATTCGAGGTTTATAAGGACATTAAAATTATAAATTTAAAAAAGTTTGTTATAAAATTATAATATTGAATAATAAATAATAACAATAATTGCAATTTAAAATATAAAATAGTAGGGAATTATTATTTATGTATAATTTAATATATGACAGCTATGACTCATTTTTAATTTGAGTTTCGAATTTACTTCACAAATTTTTCTAACTTTTAAATTTTTGTGAATGATTTATATTTATTTGATTGCATTTAAATTATTTAAGTGCATAATATATATATTTATATATACCTTTAAAGATTCGAAATATATTATATATTTTATTTTATAGATTCATCAGTTTTTTTTTGACAAAAATAAAATAAATTAAAATATATTCATGATCAAATAATAAAAATATTACTTAGAAATGAATTCATAATACAACGTGAAATTTTTTAAAGGAGTTTTCTTTGGTATTTTATCAACTTTTATTTGATTTTTATAGCATAAAAAATATTGAATATATATTAAAAGTATTCTGTATTGAGTATTTATAATAAATCTCCAAAAAATTCTGTGATTATTATTTCTAATACTAATTACTACTCGTATTTTATTAATTAAAGATTTAAAATGAACGATAAATATTTTTTAAAGCATGATTATTTATCATAATAATTTATTGTTGTCCCAATTTTATAAAAGTTATAGCCAAAAATCAAATATAATTATTAGTTTAAGCTAATTTAAAAAATGTTATATACAAAATCAGGATGATTTTTTATAGATTGATACTATTATCAATAAATAAAATATTAAAGACATAATGAATAAAAAAAATTATTTATTAGCATAACTCATCTCCTTAGAGTATTAAGCACATATATAAGGGTGAAAATATAAATTTTTTATGGGAAAAATTTTCAGAGAGTAATAATAGGCCAATCGGGACTAGAAAATAAATTTAAAATTTAAGGTAGATGAAAAATATACGTCTAGAATTTAAACTTTTCAAATTATAAAATATATAAATTTCAAATTTAATATTAAAAATATGAATATATTCTGGTACATAAAAAAAAACATTTCTACATATTGATGCTCTATTTATATTGACATTTTATATCTTGAACTAAATAATGATATTGGGCAGTAGACCCTTATTTAACTTCCTTTGGAGTTCATTATATTTTTATTTTTTTTAAATTTTTATTAATTTAAAAAAATTTGTTCTAAATATTATTTCATATTTTTTGAAGTTTATCTACAAAAGAACTCTATACACATAATATTTCTAATAGAATTGGCTTCCTGAAAATTTTGATATAAAAATCATATGTAATTTGAACCAGTAAAAATTTTAATACCAGTATGAACTATTACCGCATACGATATTTGTTTGGTCACTGTATCATAATCAAAATTTAAATTTTACATAGATTAAATTATTAAATTGTCAAATTTAAACTGTAAAAATAATTTATCTTGTTATAATAATAGAAAACGACTTTTAAAATTTTGGATTATTACAAGCGTAGTATAGTAAAATACTTTGATATAGTAATTTATGAATAATTTAAGTAGGTTATAATATATATAATTATTTATTATATTTTAGATATCACTTTTTTAATAATTAATTATAATAAATTCAAATTTTACAAAAGTATTTAATATATTTCCTAGTTTAAATCTGTATAAAAATATTCTAAATAATACGATTTTACTTAAGGAAATATTAGGAAACTTTTCTGGAAAAAAAAATTAGTTTTATTAATCTTTTCAAATAAATTAATCGTGATATGAATGTTTTTATTAAAAATGTTTGATTCTATATTTTTTGAGATATATACACTTTTTCGTTCTCTCAGTGAGCTTTTTAGCATAAGAATTTAGAATGGGGGAAGAATTGTATCATTTTTCTTGACTTTTTTTGGTTAAAATCTAATTGGATGATAAAATTGATAAGGTTTTATTCCTATATACAAAGAGATCATTATTTTATGAAGAAAAGATTCTTTGTTTAAGGGTAAATAAAAACATACTTCCGAAAGTATATTATAACAATAAGTATTAAATGTCAAGTTATAGTATAAAGGATTAAAGTGATGATAGCTAGTTAATTAAGGGGGAAAAAAAACAACAGTGCTAAACCCTTAGCTTAAAAAATAGAATAAATACCTGCTATAAGCATAGAAGGGAGGAGTACTTTCGTTTTTTTGGAGTTATTCTTTTTTTTTTTTTGGATAATATTAAAAATTTCTTATTTCTTATTCTTTTACATTAAATAAAATAAACTATTACAAAATTTTTTTTTATTTCTCAGTAAATATTTTGGACATAATTTTGATTGATATTATTTAATTATTTGGCTGTATCCTTAGATTATATGGTTAAATATATATTAATTGTAAAAATAATAATAATAATTAAAATTTGAAAATGAATTTATGATTATAGTTAGACGTTAAATTTTTTTATCTTTTTTTTTTATTTTGTATTCTTTTTGTAGAGATAAATGTTAAATTAAAAGTTTTAAAGTAATCAAGTTAAGGGAGCTTAATTTTAGATTTGAAAAATTGGCATAAAAAAAAATAAATATATTTTATTTGATTATTATCCTATTATTTTGTTATTTTTATTAGGATTTTAACGTTTAGTTTTTATACTCCTAAATTTTGCTATTTATCTTTCTAAAAAAGTATGACGCTCTTCAGAAAGGCAATTTCTTTGAGGTTATTAATATGTAAAAAACAACTGAATATTTTTTTTTTATTAATTTTATTTTTACTGTAGTTGTTTGACTTAACTAGAATTTTGGTTATATATTTTAAATAGTTAAATTGAAGCTTATATTATTATTTTTAACCTTTCTTTTCGATCTGATATTATTATTTCACTAAAAATCGATAAAAGATTAATTGTATAAATATAGTCTGTCTTTGAACATTTTAATCAAATAATTTTACCTCGCTAAAAAAACAACTTGTGTTCTTTCTAATTTCTTATTATTATACTAAATAGTGGATATTAAATCTTAAACTAATTGTGGCTAAATATTAACGGTTGTATTTAAATAAATTTTCTTTATAGTTCATGATGTATTATTATGTAACTGATTTCAAGCTTTGTTTAATTTTTTTGTATTTTTATAATTGTAAATTAAAACTGCTTTTAATTTTTATAGATAAATAAAACTGATTGACTAGCTTTCAAAGACTTTACTCAGACAAATAAAAGTCTGATTTATAAGTGAGAAAAACATCTTGCTCATCACTTCCACACTTTTTTATCAATAAAAAGATTTCAGTGAATATTAGTGATAACTTAATACTTTGAGGCTTTAGTATTTTTCAATATATTTTTACAGAATTTAATACTGTTTTTTATCTTTATATTTTTCTAACTTAATAATTTTTTATTATTTAATAGCGTTATTCACAAATTATTTTGATCTAATATATCTTTTTTTCTCAGAGAGTTTATTAAACAAAATTTAAAAGTATACTAAAAACTATCAAAAAATATTTAAAAAGTTGAAAAAATGTTACAAAAATAATTTTTAGACTGCCCCCTCCTCCGCCGTTCTAGCAGCTCCATACCCACTGGACATTTTTTAAAGGAGTTAGTTTGATTTAATATATCTAAAAATATTGAAAATTTGAAATATTGAAATAAAAAATTTAATCAATAAATTCATACTTTTATAAGATTGGTATGCTTGAAGAAATATCCAAATAAATCAAAAGAATTTATCGCTAGTAAGAGTTGAATAAATAATGAACAATGAATAATGAATAATGAAAAACTTCGAATTTAATATACTGTGACTTAATAGCTTGATTTAATATTATTATTTACATAATTCATAGTACATAAATATAAATGGAATATTATTAGGATTCAAATAAAATGTTTTCAATCTTAAAATACATCAATTTTTATTGTAAATTGAAGTTGAATTAACGCTTTATCATATGAAATTAAAGATTACTATATATTAATAAGCAATAATACATTGAACTGTTTTGATAAAATTGCAAATATAGACTTTTTGGTATAAAAGACTAAAAAAATTAATTTTTTCTAGACCAAAAAATTTTAATTCCCTAAAAAAAACTTAATTATTCATATTTTTAATAATCAATTTTGAAAAAAAAAAACAAAAATAATGTAGACAATTTTCTCACAAATATACTCAATTTCCTTTAATATACCAATAAGGCTTATCTAGACTATAAATATATCTAAATTTTATATATCAATGGATATCAGCTAGGTTTTTCATATTCTTGCAAAATGTAGTTAAACACTTTAAATTTTTTTTGTAAAAATTGAAAGTGTTAGTAAATTTTGATAAAGTTTAAATCGCTTCAAATCTAAAAGCTTCGTAGCTCCACCCCAATTCATGATAAAAAATTTTTTTTTCAATTTAAAACTCTTAATCATAGCTTTAAACAGGATTTATATCAATGTCATGAAAATTTTTTTGAATCGGAAATAAATTATATAAAATCATTATTTTTTTTTTTATAAACTGCAACTAAATATAATCTATTGTCGATGAGTCTAATCTAATGCCATATATTTTTACAAGATTAGATATTTAGCTCTTTTTGAGACGGTTAAGTTCTTTTGAATTACAAAAACTACCCAACGTTGTACAAAATTGGAATATGGGTATTTTATTATAAAACTATTGTTGAATATAAATATAATCCAGTTAATAGATAAAATTATTGATAAATTTAATTGG
>LSSN01006011.1:0-19635 GCA_001970855.1 Smittium culicis | reverse complement strand
AAATTAAAAACTTTAGCTAGAATACTAGGTATGTGGGCACAATAATACCACGAAACTAGCACCAAACAAAATAATGTATTATATAGTTATTAGAAATTTTTATATTTCAGAGTTTACGAAACTAAGATACCTTGTGATTTTTATTAAAAGAGTAAAAGTTGATCAGGTATTAAAATATATTGAGATACCGATCAAATTGGAAATAATTGATACCCTGTATGATGTTGAAAAAACCTTAAAGATAGAATCTGAACATTTAAAAATTATTACAAAAATTTAACTGGTAATCATTCATCCAGATACAGTCGTTTTATTTTGTAAATAATCAATCAGATAAGCACATGAAACATTTGTGCGTCCATAATCTTAATCGTAATGTGTAATCAAAATTTTAAGAAAGTGAAAAAAAAATTAATTAATCACTTAAAAATATTATATTAGTTAAGACTAAATAAACTGATTAGAATTTAAGTAGAATAAAATAAATAGTATATATATCTAATCCATAAATCAACGATATTAGAGTAAAATATGAAAACTTAAATTTCTTATCAGAAAGGTAAAATACATTCTGGATGGAACCCGAATTACGCTCCAAGAAAAATTAATTTTTTTGGTTTCTAATCGAGAGAAATTTCTAAATAACTAAAGTCTTACAAATAGGAACTTTCTAAGCGAAATTTAAAACTCAAAACTCACAAATGATTATCAAAATTTATATATGTATAATATTAGATAATGGAAGGTACTGGGTGGTACTGGGTGGTAATTATTATTAGATCTGGTTCCAACTTCTAAAAATATAACTCTATCTGATTTATAAAATTTACTGACTTCACTGCTATATCAAATCTGTATATTGCACTTTAGCTTTTATTTAATAAAAAAATCGATTAATAGGTAAAATAATGGTGTCTAATATACTAACTATAATTTATTCTATATGAACTATGAAAAAATTCAAATTATTAATCAAATCTAAATTTTTCTATTATCTTACTGTGGTACTCGATATTTACAGAGAAAAAACACTTTCTAAATTTTATAAGTTCTAAAACTAAATGCATTGAATTTATTATGAAAAAAAGTGTCATTTCTGAAGTAAAATATTCACAGTTCAATGTATCAACACAAAATAAAATTGCTCATTTGAAACGAAATATAAAATTTCAATTATATCTACTGATAGTATAGCATCTTGCAGAAAAATATAATGTATTAAGTAAAAATATTTTCCCCTATAAATGAAATGATATTCAATTGATTAGGGGCTTATATAGTGTATTTTTTAACTATAATATACATAAATATCAGATAGCTTTGCACTAACATTGGTCGGTGATAATGAAGGAAATTATAAGCAATTCTGAGAACAGAGATTTTAGAGTAGGATAATATAAAATAGGATGAACAGATTTTTTTAGTACATTATGTGACAATCTCAATTCAAATTTTCAGATTCGGCTGAAATACGGTTCTCAGCCGTTTAGATGCCAGGATCTGACAACTGGGTATTTTTTTATTATGTTTTAATTATTTAATAGTTGTTGTGTATATCTAAAGAAAATATTTTATTGCTGAGAATCTTTTTCAATAAAATCTGTGGATATATATTCTTTTTGAAAAAGCTATAAAAAATGAAGATTTTTGAGGTGAAATTCGTTTCAACAAAGAATAAAAAGAGAATATAAGAACAAAGAAGGGAATTATTTTATAAGATAAGTCGCAAAGGAAAATGAAACTCTAAGAGAATTTTTAACAAACAAGCGCACCAATAATTTTACGTTATTATATCTATTCAGATTAAAAAGAATTTAAAGACAAAAGTTACTAATATTAAATATCAATTAATCGAATATATTGAATGGAAGAGAAAAAAAGTCTGTTAGTAGCTTTTATCTTGAGAATTGTGGAATTAAAAATATTATAAAAAGTGATTATAGATAGGGGGGAAAGTATATAAAGAGTGAGAATGGAAGTAGTTAGTGGATTTTCAATCATCTTTTTAGTTGAAATAGTTTATTCAAATAAATAAAAACGCTTGAATATATTTTAAATACTTTTAAGAATAAAGAAATCCTAGAATGATTACTAATTTGTTGATTATAAATACGATTCTGAAGATTGCGCTGCAAAATGTTGTAATTTTAACACAGTTGAAATTACCTAATCACATGAGCAAATAAAATTCATATATCTCAAATTATTTATTGGAATTATTGTGTATTATTTTTTAATTATATACAAGTATATTTAATTTCTTAATGGCGCGATAATTCATGAAATTAGTAGCATGTTATATAAGAATCAATTCGATAATTGTCATTTTTGAGTAGAAGCCTATATTATATTATTCCTAATAGATTTACTCTCTGGATAGGAGCTCATAATCTCGAATAATTTGAATTTTTTTTGAGTGAGCAAAATTCCACGATTTTTTGTAACTTCATCCATCTATGCTACTTGAAAATATTCCTATTTTAATATTTCAATCGGTATTTTGGTCATATTTCAGCTTATGTACCTATTCGATTGGCTGGTAAGGAATTTATTTGTATTATAATATATTTTTCTTATTTCTTTCTCCAAATTTACTGTGTTTTCAGTTTCTATGATTACTATCATACCAAAAATATTTTGAAAAAAATATATATAAATATAAAACTTGTTTTTAAAAATGCCTAATATTTGACTTTCCTAAAAAAAGATAAGAAATTCTACAGATCTTTTCGGTCATAAATATTTTTTTAAATTTATATAAAAATAGGATTATATATTAATACATTACCTAATTTGGTTTAATGTATGCATTGCGCTTGATATCAATTTATTAAAAGATTTGATCTAATTATACTGCTGTGAAATGAGTAATAAATGTGAGATTATTAATAAAAATGTTCATCCACCCGTATTAGTTGTATCAAACATCAAAAAAAGTGATGAGTTAACATACATGTAAATATAAATACTAATAGGTAAAAATACTTGTAGCGTTAATTTTTATGCTATTTTTAAAGTATAGTTTACAAATTTAATATTTTATATAATTTTTAATCTACTGGCCTAAATAGTCACGAAAGAATGTTCAAGCACAAAATTTGAAAATCATTGATATAATAGCAGCCTTGAATGAATTAAAATTAACATTATCTAAAAAGTGGATCACGAATATTAATAAAATGTACAAAAAACCAAAACAGCTGTTAAGATTAAAATATTAATTATGTTAATAACTAAAAAATTATAAAGACTGGATCAGTAAAGAAGGAAAAGCGAGCTTAAATTAAAGCATACTTAACAGCATATTTATATTTACTGATAACTTTATGAAAATAATTATATTTATATACGTTTGAGTATCCCCAAGCTCTAATAAAAATTGTTTAATCAATTATAATTAAAGCCAATAAAAAATTGAATACTAAATTTTGTATAATTTTCCCAAGATAAATTTCAAAGTGTTTGAATTTTCAAAAAACCAAACCAAACCATATCAACTCAAAATCAAGAGAATATCGTGTATGGACCAATTGTACACGGATTAGAGGAAATTATATCATAAAATATGAGCCATATTCAATTCTTCAAAAATATTAGCTGGGTTGTAATTTACTGCAAAATTTAGGAAAAGATAACATATAAAGGCATATGAAATATATCACTGTTTTGTTGTATCAGTCTTGGTTATATTTGACTGATAGTAGATAAATAGCTATTAATATAGCTAAAATAGATGTGGAATCAAATGATGATATAGATTCAAACGTTTATTAGTCAAAGTACCACATTCCTGAAATCTATTATCAACTAAAAATTTATCATATAAACAACCTATCTACAGTATATAACAAGCTACGCTTAAAAGAAACTAGCTAACTTTTTAAAAGATGGAAACGGTATTATGAGTGCGTAATTTATTATTTGATCAAATTTACTCTATATTGTTTGTATTTATGTTTCGTTTTTTTATACTCATTAATGAGTAATAATTTATAGCTTCACATGTATACGCATATGGATTAAATTCTACTCTAGATATATCATTAGATCCGGAAAAAAAATTTTAAAAATATAACTATCAGTAGCAACTAACATTTTTATTCATATTGAAGAAAAATATGAAGGAGCGAATTTAAATTTATGTTGTTTTAGCATATGAAATGAGAAAAAAATAATCGAAAAATAAAAAAATATCTAAACTATTTTTAGAAATATTTGTAACAGGTATAATTTGATATCATTAAGCTTTAAAGTTTATATTCACTTATAAAATTATCTATTTTTTTATATAATAATTGATTATCTTCAATACTAGAGAAAAACGTAGAAATTAATAGATTCACACAAGTTAAAGATAAGATAAAATAAAAATAAGATTATAAAAATAATTCAAACTGATCAAGAAAGTCAAATCGTGCTAAAAGCAGCCCAATTGTTAAAGTTTCAGCTCAATTGTAATTTAATTGATTAAATGAGCAATACTAAGTCAAATTTTTATTTAATCTAATTAAAATAAACCAAAATTTCTAAATCGTTATAATTATTCTCAATGAGTATTATTAAATAAGAAATTATATGCTATATATTTAAACTAATTCCCTAATTTTGATGCTCACCCATTAAAAATAAAAAATAAAAAATAAAAAATAAAAAAACAAACAAAAAAATAGTCTATATCCCCATCATGCGTCCCAAAATAATTTTTATTTCGTTTTAATGTGAAATAATATTGTATAAAACAATCAATAACAAAGCTATATCACAATCAAAAAAAAAAAGTTATGAAAAATTGGGAAAATATTAATTACGTTACTTTATTACAGCAGCATTAAAAAATAACATAATGGCCGTTATATATTAAAAAAAATTCTATTTTACACATAATTCGTGATTGCAATCTTACATTTAGAATATCTATTAAATTTTCTAAAAAATCATACTCAAAGATTTAAATTGCTAAATTTAAAAGAAAAATAATATATAAAAATTAACGTAAATCAAAAATACGATAGAGCTTTTTCTTTTTTTAGGTGCCTTCAATAAATTCTGAGTACGTATTTTTTATTTAAAATTATATATTAAATAAGAAAATACTAAATGGTTTATTTTTTATTTAAAATTATATATTAAATAAGCAAATACTAAATGATTTATTTTTGCTATATAATTAGTACTTTGAACTTATATTCTATAGTAGATTACCAGTAGTCTTTTTATTTGAGAGTTTTATTTTCCAAATTTAACTCCAAAAATAAAAAATCAGTTACATGTAGAAAAATCTGATAACAAGGAAAGGTCACCAATTCTAAAGAACGCAAAGGATCTTGAAGAGCGAACCAGATTTAAAAGATGTTTAAATTTATATATTACTAGATACTTATTAACACCTAGAAGTTTTTTTACAAGGAATTTTGGTTCTTTTTGGAAATATTTTAATTCCAAGGAGTTTTATATGAAACTTATTTAATGCCAAGGAGCTTTTTTTAGTGGAATGCGTTTTAATTTAATTTACTATATTATATAAACTATTATTTTCTTCAACTCTATGCTGATATCTTTGATCTACGTTTATATTTTACCTTGTTTTTTATCATATATAAAAAAAATTCTATAATAAGAAAAGGAAATGAAGGAAATTACAATAATCATCGTATATTTTTTGAGCCAAAATAAATTCCTATTCAAAATTTACCACTAAAAAAAAACTAGACTGAGAAAAGTGAATCCCCCGAAAATCATAACTAAATTACCTGGAACATTAAAAAGTCAGGATTTGTTATTTTTTGAACTTTTGTATATAAAATTCAACTATTGTATTTTTTTGAAATATCTATCTATGTGCATTAGTATAAATAACATAGATTTAATAACAATAAAATTTTTAGATTATTTGAAAATAAAAAATTTTGTAATTGCATTAAAATAATATAATTTTTTTAGCAAATTGAAAAATTATATTCTCAAAAATATCTAAGATTTTATTTACTTATAAAAAAAAAAGCGTGAATAAATTTTAATTTTATTTTATATAAACTTTTATCTTTATCAATATTTGCCTTTTGGTCCGTAAAAAGTAATACAAATAATAATAATAATAATTCAAATCTTATACATATTATTTCAAATTAAATCTCATTCCTTTTTATTTTAATTTTTATCTATATTAACATCTTTGCGCTTTTTTGCAAGATAAATTAAATTTCACTGAACTTATTTCTTTTTAGAGGTATATTCTTGTATTTATATTTATATTTTCTTCATCTATATATTGATCACTAAGTTATCTATTCATTTGGGTATGATTTCTAATAAATTAGAGATCAAGATTTTTTAAAATATCAGAGATATTATAATTTACAACTTTTTCATATAAAAACGCAAAATACTAATTTTCTTTTAAAGTATTTTCATTATTAGTTTATCAATAAACTAATATTCCTATCAAACTATATTTCATGTGATATCTATTTCTTTTATAACCTGGAAGTTATTTTTTTAATCCGTCATCAAAATTCTTAAACTTTCCTTCTTTATATTTTTTAATTTGAAAAGAACAAAATATCGCTAACATCATTTTACATCAAATATATGTTTTTTTTATTGATTTGTATAGGGCTATATATGAATTCTTTATAATCGAACTTTGATTAAATTTCTTTTTTGATATGTTAATTTGAGTGAATTAAATTTATATATATATTTAAATTACCTATTGTTTAAACTTTTGGTATTTGACTATTATTAATTAGCTAAACAAAAATTAGTTTTTTTTTTTCAATTTGGTTCATTAGACAAAATTATACTGAAAATTTAAAATGGGTTGGTTTTAGTAATATTTGAATTTTTTTACGCAAGTCGACTGAAAAAAAAATTTTAACCTAAAATAAAATTATAAAGCATAGTGAAAAAATATGAGATTTTTTTCATTTATAAACAATAAAATTTATATGGTTATCAAATCAAATTCTAGGGGAAATTTTTAATAAATAGCGATTAGCCTTTTGATATAATTAAATTAATTGATTTTATATCCAATTAAAGAAATAATATAGACCTATCAAAATGTAGAAACAAAAGTAATTAAAAATTTCAAATTGAAATCAGCGAATTAAAAAACTGGTATATTTTTTGAATTTTTGACAATAATTTGATAATTAAATCAAATACGAAACTAAGTGGGTCACAAAAAATATACACATTTTCATAAAAATAGTTTATTTTTATCAATAATGGAAAATTTTCCACATTATTTAAAATTTTTCAATGAACCAACTTTACATTAGCTTATTTTCATATCTTATTTGACTATATAAATTCGATTTGATAGCTGTAGGTAAAATTTTTTTTAGTTTTAATTATAATTATATGAGCTATGTTTTTTTAGTAGGTTTGATCTAATTTTTTGAGTGTTCAAAAAATACAATTATATGAATTTTACAACTATTAAATATAAACAGTAAAATAGTAAATTTATAACATTTAGTTATATTTTTTAAAAATTTTAATTTAGAATATCAATATAAATCGATACGATTTACATAATTAAGAAAGTCTATTTAATCAAAAAAATCATTTTAATTGATAAAGATAATGCATAAATTATACTCCACAAGATCCTATATTCTATAAATACTAGATAAGACTAATTCTACATTATCAGATAAAAATTTTTATTTTATGATTTTTATATTTTAATTATAGATTCATATTTATGGATTTAATCTTGAAATAAATTTATGTAAAAAAAATTGTTTTTTTTCTTATGTTAAAATTAAAAAACTTTAAAATAATGAGCTTGCATATAATAATGTTTAAATTTTTTAGTAAATTATTGAATCTAAAAAAAAATTTATAAAAAATTGAGATAAAAATAATGGAATTAATGTTTTAACATTACTCTATATTAAAAAATAACTTTTAATATTTAAATTTTGGTCAACAAGTAATTATAACAAATTTTATTTAAATTTAGATGGTTTATGATTTTTATATTACTTTATAGATATAATTTCTAAATTTTTTTTATTTATGAATTACTATTATCATATTATAAAAATATTCTAAGCTTTTCAATTATTTCTTTATTTTATGTAAAATTTATCAAAATTATGAAATGAGTGATATTAATTAACGAAAATTTAAAAATTCAGATAATTAAGAATAAAATAAATTAAAAGTGGTTTATTCGCGTATTAAAAATATAATTTAACAATTTTAAATTATATAAAACTATTTTAATAAAATTTTATTATAATAACATTAATATAATGTTATTATAAATTTATAATTCTAAAATAAGCAATGCGTTTTCAAATGATATAAAGACTCATGTTATTAGCATGAAACATATTTGACTAGTATTTATTAATATTTTGATAAATAATAAATTAAAAGCTATAAAATATTAGCCAAATTAGCTTTTAGCATTATTCCTATTTTTTGAAATAATATTTAAGGCCTAAAAAAACAAGTGCAAGTATTTCTTCAGCATATAATTAGATATACTGATAGATTTTTGGTTGTATTTTTATAATAATTTTTTTGACACTTTAAATTATAAAAATCAAATCAATGATAGAAAGGTGATATTCATAGACAAATAATAAAATTAACATTAATTTTATTTTATTCAAATATTGAACTAAATAATTATTAATGGTTAGATTATTGAAATAAAAAATATTTAACGATGATCAAATAGTCTGAGTATTTTTGATTGATTTTTTTTTTAATATGAGAGATTATTTCGAGAAGCGAAACCATTCCTAATACAATTTTACTGGTCATTATCATTATATACATTTACTAATCGAAAAACTGATAATCATAAAATTAATTTTATGATACAATAAATAGATTTATCTAATTCGAATTAGAAAATATTATTTAGAAAAAAAATCAAATTCTTTCACAAAAATATCCTATATTGAGAAGATTCTTCTAATCTAGCCTATTATTCAGTTCCTTTGAGAATCTGATCATTGAAATATTTTTGGTTCTGGAGTTATTTTTGTTATAATAAAATTTTTAATTATTATAACAATAAAAATAAGTTAAAACATGATAATAAGATTTACTTAATTAGTAAAAATGATGATTTTATTAATATTTAATTGTCCATAAATAGTATCAAGTTGTTGAATTAAATTCTAAATTCATATTTTTAGTCTTTTTTAATTTCCCTTTAAATAAACCCGTTCTTTGGCCGTTATTTTTTTGTTTTCTGTTGGAAATTTTAATAATTTTTTGGTTTCATCTTAAGTTTTGTGACATGAATTTTTTTTAATATTATTATAATTTATATTTCCAAACTATATTTTTTTTAAAATAATTTGAAAGAATTTTTCAATTTAATATGAAATTTAGTTTTAAAATCGTTATTTATTAGATTTAAATGAATATTTACAGAAAGCCAAAGAGAAAAAAAAGTATTGAATCTGATTACAAAGAGGATTCATTGACTGATTCTACACTTTCATCTAAATTTTTGATAAATTATATTGATTTCACTACTTTAAAATAAACTGATTTAATCGGTGATCTGGTATCAAATTATATCTTTAAAAAAATGATATTTTTATAAATTTTGGGGGAAATTTTTATAACACTAAATTCATAAATAATAATTAAACTATAATTCAAGCAAAAAAAATGTAATTAAAATCTATGAGTTGAAGATAAAGATATTTATATCTTTTTGAGCCAAATTATCTCTAAAATATAAATTTTAATAATCATAAAAATTTTTTTTTTTTGATTTTTTTCATATATTTAAAGTACTTTCATAAAATCGATTTTCGCTCTATATAGACACATCTATTTAAAATATTTCAACAGATCTGATTATTTTTATATATATTAAACTATACAAATACTAAGGCTTCTCGTTTGTGCTAAATCACAAGTTAATTAAAATACTAATATGTTTGGAAACTTATTTATTATAATTTTTTCTAACAGGTTTCGAAATAAAAATAATAAAAAAATTTTTTATGTAATCAAAAAAACTTAGTATTTTTCATTAATTATTGATATTTTCATGTATATAATACTAGTATCACAATGAAATTAACTTATTAAAGAATTCTAAATACTTAAACACATCTCATCAAACTAATTTAAATTTATGAAAATAAAGTTAGATAAGTCAATATATAGCTTTAAAAATATAAAGAATTTTAGGAATTTAGTTCAAATGTATCTTTAGAGAAATATAAATAATGAAAATTTATAATAAATTAAATTCTTTTCACTTTATAATACTTAAATTGGATTTATAAAAATTATATATCTCTAAGTCAAGTGATAATACGATATTAAAAAAATATTATTAACCCTTTTCTTTTAATAATAAATAGCAGAATATCCATATTATACCATATTAGCGCTTTAAATGGATATTTTTAGAATTTTATTTATTTAGTTTAAATTTATAACACAAATTTTTTTAAAGATTTATCAATTTTTTTTTTTGACATTTTAAATGCAATAAATATACTTTATAATTATATGTTAATAGTCTAAAAATTTTTTTTACCTTTAGAGTTTTTGTGCTATATTAATTTGAATTCTTTATAATGTGGGCTTATTAAATCATAATAAAAAATTTTAAAATCGATATAAAGTTATTGAGCTTTTTTTTTTGTATACTATAAGTACAATTCTGGCGTGATTTTCAGTTATTTTTAATTATTATTTGAGAATTCCACCTTAGAATCACCTATATTGCAGGTCAAAATTTTTTTTTAATTATTAAATGAATCCTATTAAACCATTAGTAGAGAAAAAAATATATTCTGATTAAAATAAAGACGAAAATAGTGATATTTCATCAAAATAATATAGATAAGGTTATCTTATTAGCTAATTTAATACTTGAAGAATTTACTATACTCGAATAATTTATATTTTCAGCTTTTAAATAATGCTTATCAAGTAATAATTTCTTTTTTGGTCATATTTTATATATTCTGCTTGTAAAATTTTTTATTTAAATCCAAAAAAAAAATTTCAACATAAATATCTGATAGATGTAAATATACCGCTGCCATAATTATCAAGAAAATATGGTTTCAGTTTTGGATCAGTTTCAGTAAGTAAAATTAAAAATAATAAAGATATACGATAATTATGGTTTAAATTATTTTTAAGTGTTTTGATAATTTTAAAAATTATTTATTCTTATTTCTGCAAAAAATAAATATAAAACTGTAAACAATTATAATAAACTTTAGTATAATTTATAAAAAAACTTCTATTTCTATCAAAAGTTTTAGGAATAAATTTTTTATATAAATTTTTTAGATAAAAGATGTATATTTTTCTGCTAGCTGATAGTATATTTAATTTCTTATTTCATTTTATACTATCGAGTTTTATTATTTTTTTTCTCTTATTTTGGTAAAATAAAAGATTTTGATCTTGTTGTTTTCCCAATTATTTCAGAGGCTCTATATATTCAAAATGTCAAAATAATAAATTTCACAACATATCTAAAAAAAAAAAAAACTAAACATTTTAAGAAATTATTAATTAATTCTAAATTTATCTTTTATATAGTTTATATCTTGATAATCGGCCATGGGCTCAGTCTTACAAATATTATACATTATATTTATAAAAAGCTTATTTCTTATAAAATTCTAAAAAAGTATTTCTTAGAAAGTTTTAAAAAAGATTCGTGAAGTTAAATAAAACTAAATTTGATTTTCAATCGTTTCATAATAATTTCAAGTTCATCAATCTAAATTCGAATCTCCTAAAAAAAGATTCAATATTTCACAACGTTAATTCCAAATTTTTATTAGGGTGTAAAATCTAGCAAAATGAATTAATTTATCTAAACTATTGAAAAATATTCGATTAATAAGTAAATTATTATGCTAATTTATATATTATTAATAGAATTTTATTTATCATTCGTAAAATTAATGAATAAAAAATTTAAAGGATATGAGATTCATCATAAAAACTACGTCTTATATAGCAAAATATTATTTTTATAATTAAATAATTATGATTATTTATATAATCTAAATTATCCAAATAAATCTTAGCGTATAAATTTTATCAATATTAGATCATATATCTTTATTCTCATAATATCAATCATTCTAGCGTAAAAAATTAAAAGATACGTTGGTTAAAAAATAAAAACCATTTTAAACATTATTATAGTTTTTAATATTTTTTTTATTTTTACACTATATACTTATATTAATAAAAAATATAAATTAGAATAAATTTCCCAGTATAGCTATTTTTTATATATATTTATTATTTTACATTAATTTAAGCTTTAGACTCATCATTACTACTATCTAAAAGCCATTATTCAAAAATATAGATGTCATTAATATTAAAAAAATAAAAGATAATATTAATAGAAATTAGAGAAATTAAGAGAGAAATACCATAATAACAGTTTTAATCGAGAAAAATTGGAAAAATTTATTTCTGAAAAACTTAAAATAAAAAATTAAACTTTTTTTAATATAAAAAAGGAATTATTAATGATTCAAGAACTAAATCTATTCCAAATGGAGAGCAGTTAAAAAAAGTAACGAAAGAGATTAAAAAGTACGATTTAAACTGCCTTGGAAATTATAGTACTATAAGATTGGATGAGTTAATAGAAAAATTAAATAGAGATTTTGTAATAGAATTTTCTAAATCATTGATCCAAAGATGTTTCACCAGATATTTTTACAATATCGAAAGAATCAAAATCATACCAGTGAAAAAAAAAGCAAAAAAACATAAACTTTCGCAAAAAAAATGCAAAAATTTTTGGATTTCAGAATTTTTATTCAAATAGAATTTTATTATCGACGAATTTTGATTTTCACTGTCATTGTGGAAATTAAATGGAATAAATTTACATCAATCATTAACAGTATCCATAACTGGCAGAATATGAATAATAAATATTTCAAATTATTGCACAGAAAATTATAATGGGTATATATTTTTTAAGGTAAGAAAAATAGCTTAAAATTTGTACAATTTCAAATTCTACCTTATATAAATAATTATAGACTTAAATAAAAACGGTTTAACCCAATTTATGATTGTAATGAATACTTAAATTTCCCTATAACTACATTATCATAACATATATAGAAAATATAAAATTTAATTTCTTTATCCAACTCTTTTTAACAACTTTTAAACCGTATTGTAAATGTATTATTTACATTATAAAATTACGCTAAGTATGATGAGCCTAAAAATTAACCTTATCCGCTGAATAAAGTATATCAAGGATTTGATAATATCTTTACGGAATAATATCGGATATTACAATAGTATAATAAAATATTATATGTTTTCGAACAGAAGAGAAATCATTGGTATATCATGAAGTTTTTTAAAAATGATTTAATAATTATAAATTCATTATAAAACACAAAAAATTGTTATTTTGACGTTTTTTTTATACATACATAATAACAATAATAGAATCAATATTTAATATTTGAAAATTAAGTTAAAATGTTTTTTTATATAAATATAACACATTCCTAAAGGTTTTAGATAGGATATATATTATAAAAAAATGATTTTATTAATAATTCTAACTGTCACTAAAGGAAATTAATAATTCAAAAATTTTTTTAAATTATTGACGAGAAAAATTTTTATGTTATGTAAGTGTTTTTGGTAGTCAATTATGTTTTTGTTTTCGTTTGTATTTTTGTATTATCGGTGTTGATCATGTCTAAGATGGTGCCAAAAGTATAATTTAATTCAATGAAAAATGATAGAGAAATAGAAATACTATAAACTATAGATAAAAAAAGAAAGATAAAAAGAATAAAAAAGTGAGAAAAATAAGGGCGGAAAAAAAGTGAGTAAAAAATAAGAATGAAATAAACAGAGAGTGAGAAAGAATAATAAAAATATAAGAAAGAAAGAATAACGAAAAAAAACATTAAATACTAATGCAAAAATATCGAGAAAATAAAATCAAAAATTTTTTTGGTAAGGAATTATTCAATTAAAAATTTGATAGAAAAATAAATTAAATTTAGCACTAGTAGAAAAATTGATTTAATTTTTTATCAATTTTACTTGAATTAAATAGTAAAAAAAAAAAAATTAAAATTATACACTTTGGGTTATAATAATTGAAAATTTTATCTAATGAAATTGGTGTTTAATCACTAATAAAATGATAAAATTTTTTGATTCTAATCTCAAATCTCAAATTTATAATTATTTAGTTCAGATATATTTTCTATCCGTCAATATGAGATTATTTTGAAACTAATGGAAATGACTTTCATAAGTAATAAAACAAACAAGGAAAAAAACTTTTTCTAACGCATTAGGAAAACTGTTTTTGGAATTTTTTTTTTTGCATGATTTAAAAATTAGTACGAAACTTTTATAAAATTTTATAAAACTCCCTTATAATTACAGAAATAAATGCAAATTTTATGCCGCTTATATTATAAATTTGTGTTTTAATAAACTTTATTAATCCTAACAGTTAATAGAATAAAATGTAATAATATAAAAATAAAAAAAAAGTCATAAACACTGCAAATTTAATTCGCATTGCTTTTTGATTCTTATTTATTATTTTTGAGGAACAAAGGGCATCTTGATTGGCCAATAATAATTCTGATATAAAAAGAGAACTTGTAAAGAATAGGGCAAAGACAAACATCTATAGTTAAATTTCTTTGCACAAAAATAGGTGTGAAAAAACAATTGAAGCAATTACAAAGAACAAAAAAAAGATATGCAAGATAAATATAATTAAGGAATAAAATTTGAAATTACAAAGAGAAATATTGTGAGATAAAATTTTTAATGATATTAATTTACCTAGAAGGATAAATTTCAAAGAGCATAAGTATACAGGGAATATTAATAGCTTTTCCAAAAACTATGAGATCAAATCAGTCATAATTTAATACAAAGAGAGCCGAAAGTTTAAATAGAAGTTTTATATCATTGTTTATTTATGTTTATAAGACGGAAAAAGGTATACATATAGCTTATTCGTATAGTTTGTTGTGGGGATTAAGTTTTTTTTGTAGTAAAAAAAAATATAATAACAAAAATAAAATACTTTTATTATTATACATATTTAATGTAATGGCTATCTAATAACAATTCAAAATAGTCTCGTATGTATGTATTATTATTATTATTATTATTATTATTATTATTATTATTATTATTATTATTATTATTATTATTATTATTATTATTATTATTATTATTATTATTATTATTATTATTATTATCATTATCATAATGCAATTTTCGCATTTATTCTATTATTGGTAAATATTA
Source organism: Smittium culicis (assembly GCA_001970855.1). Classification (NCBI taxonomy): domain Eukaryota; kingdom Fungi; phylum Kickxellomycota; class Harpellomycetes; order Harpellales; family Legeriomycetaceae; genus Smittium; species Smittium culicis. The sequence continues at coordinate 4,326 of LSSN01006011.1, read as the reverse complement.
ATAAATTTATTAAAATATCTATTTATACACTCAATAATGATTTAACTGTATTAAAAAATTCGGCAGTTGTTCTTTTTAGTAAACATAGATGCTTTTTCATAAGGGTTATTATTGCGAAAGGAGATTGTACTATTTATGCCGGCACTGGTTGTGGGTTCGCAATGATACAATGTCTGCGATATCTGTCCACGATGCTAGTTTATTTTCGCTTTGCAAAGTTTCTAGTTTATCTGAAATTTCACTCCTCTTCTCTTTGTAAAGTTTAGTCGTTATCGGATACAAAACTGATATTCTTTCAAGGATCGAGTTTTGTTCTACCTCGCTGCTTTTTAAAAACTCTCCTAAAGTGTATGATACCTGGTTTTTAATGGCGTTTCCACTGTAGATTCTCGATGATGGTTTCTTCAGATGGTTTCCAATACTATTCATCGCAAACACCAGTAGTGCAATTTCCTCTTTTGACCAGTTGCCCCGCTTCTGATTTTGCAAGCTGCTCTCCACTTTTTCAACCACCAGCACTTCTCGCCACTTTTTATTGATTACCTTGATTCTATCTTTACTGCTTCCCTTAAAATTCGCACTCTTGCTTTTAAGTATCTCCAGAATATTCAGATTTTCCGAATTGCTCAATATCTTCGAGCGAACGCTATCATTACTCCTCCCTGAATTCAGCAGCCGTGCAATATCCGCATACTGTTTATTCTCGTATAAACTAAAATTGTTTCTAATAATCTCCTCCAACTTACTAGTTTCCTCTTTCGACCAACGCCCATCGACGCTCTTCTTTTGCATCAACTTCGAGTATCTATGGTATACTACGCAATATGTCCGATTGTTACCGAGATACTTGACTGCTTTAGCCCATTTCTTCCCATAGTTTTTCACAAATTCCAAAAGCTTCTCATCCTCCTCTTTGCTCCAGTACCGTCTAATCGATTTTTTGTTCTTCAATAACTCGATGTCTCCCGATTTAGCTGCTGGATTGAAATCCTCGGTTTTAAATACATTGTTTTTTGGTGTTATAGATTCTAATCCTTGCCCCTCAGATAAAACTGTTGTAATGTGTATGCTCCTGGACCTATATCCAAGATTGTTCTTATATATACCTAATTCGTTATTATTTGATTTTATTGTAGCTGGACCATGCATAAAGATCTTCAGACTGCGAAAAATCGCAGATAAAATATACCCTGTATTTTTACTCGATGTAGCTATGCTCATTTTAAAAGTATTCGGGCTTGCTATAAGCATCGGTAAGTTAAATAAATATATAATAGATTTACGCACAATTTACCAAACTGATAGTACTAGAGACGAGAAATGAATCACGTAAATTCCTTAACACTCTATTAGCTCTCTTTATTATTCATACTCTGAATTCAGCCTGGTTCATTACATATAAACTCCTAAAAAAAATATATCAAATAAAATCTCAATATTATTACAGCTTTTTCGCATCAAATATCATCACAATTTCATCTTGTTTTAACCAAGTTTACTTATTGGCTATTAAAATAAAAATAAACGCTAATTACTGGCTATTAAATCCCGAATTATTTTCAGAATTAGTTAATTAATTAGTATGTTTTTTTTAGAAATTTTATACAATTGCAACAAAATATAATATTTTCAAGAAATTTATTTTCAACACATATATTTCATTTAATCTAGCTTCCGTTTATTCTTACAAACACACATAAAATTTTTCATAACCATGATCGCGCTTAAAGTTTAAGCCTAGCTGTAAAAATCAACTTAATAAAGAAACATAATCGAAAGTTTAGTTGACACAGTAAAGTTAATAATTTTACTCAAGATAATATTCAAAAAAAAAAAGGAAACTCTAGATAACACCATTTATATATATGTGCTTATAAGCTATATAAATATTCAAAGATCCCAGAACATTTTTGGCGATTTTAAAATTATTAATTTATAATTATTTAGCCTAAATATTTTTAGATATAAAATATTTTACTTCGATTATGTCGAAGAAAGTTGCTGTGTAATCTTATTTAAAAAATTTGGTGTAGAACTAAGTTAAATACTGGTCGTTGGTAGCTAAAACAAGATCTAATTTTCTCAATAAACCAAAATATCAATTAGCGGAAATTGCAAAATAAATTGTAAGGATAAATTAACTTGAATTCATTTAAAAAAATTTTTTAGTATCCAAATATGAGCCAATAAAACTTCTTATTTTAAAAATATTAAATACATAAATAAAATTTCTTTAATTAAAATAGCTAAATGTCCATTCCTTATGAACGGGCTAATTTTTGTAGAAAATAATAAAATAATTAAACTGATCTTTGCGCCTTAGAATGTTAATTTTTGTTACAGCAAACAACAAAATCTGAACCTGATATATAAATATACACAGTGAAACTATGCAATCAATATTAAATCTAACATTATTAATCATTATAATATAATTTTTTTCAAAGGAAATGGTCGCTAACAGACTCCAATTCTTATAAAATATCAAGAAAAATAAATAAGTGATAAACTAAATTACAAAAGTGCAAATGTAATTATTGATAGTTATTTCCCCGCCTTATTTGTGGCGGAAAATGAGCTTGATATATGTTGGATAGTTCAGAATGGGTTTTATTTGGGAAATAAACAGAAATTTTTGACCATTTTTGACCATATTTTTTTACAAGGCTGCCTAAAAGAAGTAAATCAGCAACAGGAAATTTTATCCTCTTTATTCTGGATCTATCTGTGGCTTTACTTACCAGTTGAACCCACTTATTCCGGCATTGAATATTGGTCCTCGTCGATATAAATTCTGAAATATCCTCCCACGTAATCCTTTTCTTATTTATTTTTTTTTCTAAAAGAATTGAGATTTCTTTCTGCTTTGACTTTAAAAGCTGTTCAGTTATGGGGTAAAGTTCGGATAAATATTTAAAAGTTGATTTGAGTTTGCGGTTATGTTTTTTTATTAAATCATAACTTTCATTAACAAAATCTTTGGAAACGGTTTCAGGGCTGGGGTGAACAACATTGGCAACTTTTAGATTTTCGCCGGCAATTTCCATAGCGTAATTCAAAAGCGCCGTTTCTTCTTTTGACCAGTGGGATTTTTTTAAGCTAGAAAGCCTAGTTTCTAAATATTTTCCTTCTTTTGAGTTTAATATTACTTGATTTTTAACTATTTCAAGTAGATTTAACGATTGTGAATTGGTGATTAACTTCATCCTAACGCTCAAATAGCTTCTTCCATTTCCCATCAACCTACCTATTTCTGCATATTTTTTTTTCTCAAGTAAACTAAAGTCGTTTTTGATGATAGAAACAAGCTTTTCCTCCTCCTCTTTGGACCATCTACCTCTCAAAGTTCTGTCATTGCTTACTGTGTCGTAATGAACCATGCAGGAGTTATCAGATCGGTTTGTACCTAAATACCTTGCAGCTTTTGTCCATTTCCTACCATATTCAGAAACAAATTTTATAAGCTTCTGGGATTCTTCTACAGTCCAATCAGTCCTAATTTTTCTGGCTTTGTTATACAGACTATTATTTTTATTTGAGGAATAATCTTTAGTTTGAGAGATAATCGATGGATAGGGGGGATTTTTGCTGTTGGATTGATTAAAATCGGATTTTCGTGAAAGGGCAGAGAAAAAAGCTTTCCTATCTACTGCGCAAAGGTTAGATGGTGATGATTTTAATTTTATTGTTGATTTTTCGTAAACCGAAGAGGATAATATTCGATTGCTCAAAGAGTAAACACAGTTATTGCTGAGTGATCTTTGTACTGGTTTGGCTATATTGCAGTATTTGAATAAGGAGAAGGTCATCTTGAGATATTCATAATTTGTAAAGTTAATGAAATCATTTTAATATAGCCAAACAGTAAGTCCACAGTACAGGTATCCCTCGTTATTCGCGAAAATTTATGGCCTGTGGTAGGGATTAATTATTTAATATCTAATTAAGCAATTGGCCAATAATAGTACACTTAATTACCTTTTCATACATACTATTTTTAGTAACTATTTAGTAATTATTTATTGATCCTTCTAAAATATTATACATCAGAGAGGAGACATATTAAGTGTTATCATCTTATTGGAAACTCTCTGAGACAAAAAAAAAAACATCTTATTGGATAAACTAAAACGAAAATCTAAAGCCAATAAAATTAAAGTAAATGAAATAAACTGAAAAAAGATTTTTTTATGGTATAAACTGTAGAGTACGCTATCGTGATATCCCTACCATCTTTTCTTTCGCAAAGGTACTCTACCGGCATATAGATTTTTAAACTAAAAAATTTTTATAAAAGAATATTAAAAATATTATCTCTCTTCAATA
>LSSN01006010.1:0-10168 GCA_001970855.1 Smittium culicis | reverse complement strand
GGGTGTTCCTTAATGGCAGATTCGGTTTTTTCTACTCTTAGTAGTAGATTCTGGAGGGCTTCTTCAACTGCTGGAAGGGTCACAGCGGCTTTGTTGAAGAATTCAACTTGTTCTGGGCTAAACGGTTCCATGGTTAAATATCTTTCGCTTATAGTAAGTATAAGAGTTTGATCTAGTATAGTGTCAAGATCTGGGTTATAAGAGTGCAAGGCAAGTGAATTAGGAGTTATATTTACTATAAAGATATTTATTTATTACTTATTAGAAAGTATAAAAGATACTAGATGTCGAATTCAAGACAGGAAAAACGTAACCTTTTTATACTTTTTCCGTTGCTTGGTTTTAGGTCATAAACTTAAAAGAAAAACTACAGAATAAACTAAAAAGAAAGCTATAGAAAAATATCTGTTTGATTACTAATCAAACTTGATTAGTAATCAAAATAAATCGTTATCGATGTTTAAAAATATGAATACGTAAAATTATTACGTAAGAACAATTAAAATCGATAAGAAATTTCGGAAATGTTCTAGAACGTTTCATAACATTCTAGAACATTGCTGCTGATGATATCTGAATATTCTGGAACATTCTAGAAGGTTATAGAAAGTTCCATTCATGACACCGAAAGCGAAGCAAAAGCTATCTAAATTCTGCCAATTATAATTCATAATTGAGTAATGAGTTTTCCCATTGATTAATTTCACTCGATACATTTATTTTCTATGATAACATTAATTTATAAAGTTTAACTTACTGTATATCTAATAATATTTAATTCAATATTTTTACACAAATACTCTTAGGAGTATTCGCATTTCTCATAAGTTTTTGTTATCGTTTTTAGTTTACAACCATTTTTTAAATAAATTTCCCTTGCATTTTGAATTAAAAAAGTCATTATACATCCAATAATATATTTATATAGAATCAAACAAAACTACCTTTTATATAGATGAAATAAAACACTAACAAGAAAAATAGATACGTGGGAGCTATTTTTCCACCATAAATTAAAGGGTAAATATTCTTAAAAAATGCTCATACATAAGAGTGCGAAAATAAAACCAACAGAAAGTATCAATACTTCGATGATTGAAGAATAGATATTAGCTTCGTTTTAAAAGTGAATAATGGTTTATATACAGAAAAACGATAGGTTCTACACATAATTGAATTTATTTGAATTTATTTTTATTTGAGAATAGAATAGAATAGAATAAGTATCGTATAATAATGACTTGAAAAAACTATTATAATATATTTTATAATTTTAATTAGCTGTTTTGATTTTGCAAAATTTTTTAAAATTAGTGATATCAAAAAAATAATGACTTTAATATTACCGTAGCTTAGAATTGTATTTTTTTGGCTTTGAAACATATCTTTAGATACTAAATATAGCTCAATACATACTTATTCTCTGCTACCCCTTTTTTAAATCCATTTAATTAATTTTTTTCAGCTACTAATCCATAACCCATTAATTTCAGCGCTTTATCGCCTTTGATAAGAGTAAATTATATTATTACTGGTAAAATGAACTGAATTTTTATAATCTTTTTAAGAATTAAGTGTTATTTTTTATTGAAAAAAATTAATCGTCTTTAAATAAGTTTATATAATACATATTCTTTTTCGTAAATCAAAAAAGTAATGGTTAAAAATATACTGATAAATATAAATAATTATGTTATTCGAACTAGTGACACAAATGGTACAATATTCGATAACTAAAAATTGTTTAATCGCGCGTCTTTTTGTTGACTATTTGATGAGCTAGCTTGTTCCATCATATAAAATTCAACAAAATTATACATTAAACTTCTGCTTATAATTGAAATAGAAATTATAAGTAATTAATAAAAATAATATAAGACGAATACTCACAGTTCCAACAAAGTATCATATGTGATAAAACATCTATTTAGCTTCGATTTTAGACGTTAAAACTGCTGTAGATATTTCGATGAACTTGAATATAATCTTTTAAAATAGTAAATAAGAGCCAGTGTATCCCGGTGTCGATTAATACGTGTTTTAGTCAATTATATTAAGAATTAACGAAAATCATCAAGCAAGCGAAATACAATTCTATAATGGATTAAAAAAAATAGTGCTTGATACTAAATAGCTGTAACAATTATTCATTATTGATTAAGTCTAATATATCAGAGAAGGATACTAAAGGATGATAATAAAGCAGAATACTATTCTAGAAAACCTAACTTTTTGTGTGATTAATATACATAAAATTTCAGTTATTAAATTTGATTTAGCGGCGATTTTCTGGAATTTTCCAGGTTTTAAATTCAAAAAAATATGTTTAATGACTACATAATTATAAATAGACACTCTATAATAGATTTTATCATTTAAATCAGATACTATGCTCATGAAGAATAAAATGATGAGATTCTTCATGAAAAAAATCAAAAGATTACATAAAATCTATAATAAAATTCTTTAAATATTGCCTTTACAATTCTAGATTGTACCATGAAAAAACAAGAGTATATCAGGTGATAAAAATTAATAAATAAAAATTGGACCTTGATATAAAATATAAGCATGATCTACTAAGCCCAGAAATGCCACCCAAATCTAGGATCAGGTTCTGGAACCTAGATAAAGAATTCATAAGATATTCAAAAAAAACTATATAAATCCTATTTTAATTTGACGTAATAAGCCTTACAGATCATTGATAGCTCAGCATAGATTAGTTTTTATAATTTCAGAATAATCAAAAAAATTTTTTTCGTAAAAATAATACAGTATTATAAGTAAAGCTAAAGCTTATGTTTTTCAAGTTTCAAAAATATTTCATGATAAGAATCTGATAATATCTTATAATTTCAAAAATAATAAAATCAACCGCGTTTGAAAACTTATGAACAGGATTTCGATTCAACAGAAATATCAAATTCTCATATCTTTGGGTGAACTTTGCCTTATTAATTGATATATTCTATTAATATTTTGAGTTTATTCTATTAGCGTTTTCAAAGAATCCCCAGAAGCAGCGTATTAATTGTAATTCATCATTATTTATAATAAAACATCGAAAAATAAAATAAATAGCTAATTACTACTTTCTAAAAAATAAAGAGTAATAACTTTTACCGCAATTTTTTAAAAAAATTACACTCGTATAGAATTATGAGCACTATCTAATAAATTAAATTTTCTGTATAGCTGAATATTTATAAATGCATATAACTTGAATAATTTAATAAAATACTTTCTTAAAAATATTATAAATGAGGAAAATTCAATTAGTCGACAGTTATTCTCGCCACTGCAATATGGTGTTTAAGGAAAGTCCATGATAAACTCCTATGTGATCACAAATACCAAAAAAAACTCGTTTCAGTCAGTAATAAAGTCAAATTTAGAGCCTAAATTTAATATATGTGGTGCTATAAATTCGATTTATTTGCTCCTGGTGGATATCTTACGGTTCATTCATACGATAAAATGGAGTTATGTTATTTTAGTGGTATTCCTTACAGTACTACGATATCTATAATATGTATTTTTTAAAAATACCAAAGTTCGCTTATACCTTTGATACCTCATGTATTGTAAATCATCCCCAATAATGAGTTGTTTTTTGAGAAGATTAATTTTTAAATTTAATGGGATAGTAATTTTAGCAGATCGAAATTTATGATTTTTTATACGGAATTTAGAAAATGAAATTATGTATTTATCTCGTGTTAGGAGCTCGTGTGATCATTTTAAGATCAATTTTTTAAGTTTTTACATATTAATTTGCTTATTGGGCGATTATTTTAGTAGTATGCATTTTATTATGCTTTTTTTTGGACAATTATTCCATTTTTTATTCAACAGCTTATCGATTTATTTTCTTTCGAATTATTTAAGTATATTTTTTCATAGAAATTTTGGTTTTATAAAAAAATCATAATTTAATAACTGATAAGGATTGAATCGAAAGGTAAGATTCCAAGTACATTCCGGCTATACTTTTGTTTTGAGGTGCACAGTCAACCTTGGAGACGTAGCCAATGATTTATTTTCCTGTTATTTATTCTAGCCTGACCTTTTCAGTCATAATTCTTAGATCTATAGGTGTGCTATTTACTTCAGTTGGTTCTAATAATTATTATTTTAGTGCTGTATATTTTTTATAATGTCTGTTGGAGAGCTTCAAACCGCAATTGATGTTGAATCTTGGTAGTCATCACTTTCAAATGTTTTTTTATTGGCATTATTTATTTTCGATTTTTCTATCTCGTCACTGATTTCTTATGATTTTCTAAGATAATCGGATGATAGCTTATTTATTTTTACCAGATGTTATCTTTTTTAGGTTTATAGATTAATCTGGTGGCTTTTTTAAGCCCAGTAAGCGGATAAGTATATTTATAGTGTTAGAATTTGCCACTGAAGATTCATTTTTAGGGCAAATATTTATCATCTCCACTTATTTTAGGGGTATCGTGAATAATTGCGTTATTAATATTAATTTTTGGGGAATCGTTTTTGATTACTGATGCTGATGGTGCTGAAAATTCAATCTTAGCAGGCTCAGGAAGCAATGATTTCAACGACGATTGCGTCATATCTTTTATGGATTTTTTTTTTCTTGTGATGTTTTTTAATGTTGGGCACTACGGTTTGCAGTGCCCATCATATTTACAGTATTTGCAAGCTTCCCTGCATCCTCGGTAGCGGATGTCTATACTACCATCTTCGTGGTCAAGATAAAGTGGCAGTTCAGTGTCAATAGTATTTTTTCATAGTAGAGCCTTAATACCATAAGTAATATACTCATTTCTATATTTATTGCATAAGGCGCTAATTTTCTTGATTTGGCCAAATGGTTTCAGCAGCTTTGTGACCAGCTCAAACATTTTTGTGATAGAAATTTCCTTAAAGTTCGGAATATTGACAGTCATGATATCCTCTCCCATTTTTACTGTTTGATAAAGATCAATTTTCTGATCATCATGATTCAATGTCTTAGACATTAGATTTGTTGCGTCTTCTAGCTTATCAAGAGTTATATATGTGACAATTGCAATAAGTCATGTTATATCGTCTATAACTTTTACCTATGACATTAAATACCACATTCAAGGTCTCTAAAACGTATCCATTAAAATAGCTCCAGTCAATACCGATCTTTTGATCGGATCTTGCTACACAGAACCTTTTTAGGCAGCTCTGTTTGCCCCCAAAAATAAGGTTTTTGAGGGATACAGCCCTATGCTGGGTTATGTCCAGCTTTGGAAGAATTTTAGTTATTTTTTTATTAAGTTTACCGTTTTTTTTTTTTGGCTTTGTTGGATTTGTATTTTTTTTGGAGTTTTTTGGTTTAAATATTGAGTATTCAACTTGGATTGGTTGAATACACTAGTGGAATTAACGATTGTGCTGGTTAATTCTGCTTTGGTAGCATATTGGGGGTCATCCCCCTTAACGATATCACTAAACAGTGATCTAGCACGTTTTACGGGCTTTCTAATGACCATAGTTGAAATTCGAAAGTAAAATTTTTCATCAGATCGGATCGGCGTCGGTATGAACCGGCCGATCGTCAATGATCGGACTAACTCAATAATTAATTGATTTTTATTAGCTCTGACTTATACATAGAGGCAGATCTAAAGCTAATAAGCTTTTAAATTAAACAAAAATATTTTTTGTAGCCCTCTCAGTTTGATCTACCTCGCGTTATTGCAAAATTTTAAAATTAAATAAAATTACGTATAGCCTCTGATAGTTTACAAAAATGCTTTTATTTTAAATTCTAATTATTTTTTTAAATCTTTTATACCTCAGTAAACGAATCCTTTACGAAAAGACTCATGAATAGTAAAATGCTTTATTATAAGCCAATTCAATCGTCAAAACTTTACGATAACCTAATCAATATTCAAACGCTTTATAAAAGGCCTAAAAAAAAAACTTTATTAATTGTCTAATCAAAAATTCTAATACATTTAAAAAAAATCCAATCTATTATGAATCTTATAAATATATGAATAATCGATAGAAGTAAAAAGCCATTAATTCTAGTCATTTTTATGATAGTAGATATGATAACTCTCAAATTTACAAGACATGTGAACATGCGTCTACGACAATGACTTCAAGTGGTTTGCTGTATGAAGGGTCGCTGTAAATTCTTAGATTACCGAAATAGGTGTTTTCATTTTTGTTGTAAGAGGTTTGATCATAATAACCGCCACCAATGTCAGTTTCAATTATCCATCCAACATTTTCATTATAGTGTGTTACGTTTCCAATGTATTTTTCTATAAGTTCGCAATTTGTAGTATATAAGCCTATTTCGAATGGCCCTGTTGCATTAACACCCATCATGTCTGCTATTATAGGAGTTTCATAAGTAGTTACAATGTGCACCAATTTGGCCTGAGCGGTAGCAAAAAGAGCTGATAAAAGAGTAATATATTTCATTTTTATGATCTGTTTTTGAATATTTAAAAACTTGATGATTCTTGAGACGTAGTTTTATCGTATTGATTACAGTAATTTGAATACAAAGCTTGTTGATATAAAATAACGAGGAAATGCCTCTTCTTTTATAGACGCTGATTTTCAAAAAAAAAAAAACGAAACTAAATCATTTCAAAAATAAACAAGCACAGATATAGATCTGTAATAGTATACCAGTTCCGTCATCATACTATGAGGTATGCTGTATTCAATTGTTTTTTTCTAGGGAGTGTATATTAATAATTTATATTGCGTAACTTATTCTTCTAGCCGAGGTATGAATATAATGATTGTGAAAAAGATAAAAGTTTTAAAGAAATGGAACTAATTAGTGATTGAAGATCGTGAACTTATAGGTGATTAGTAATCAACTGGGTATCTAATTTTAAAAAAATGGTTAAGATTTTCCCATTTCTCGCGGAAATTATTCTTGAGTTTTGATCCTTAGTTTCCAGTAGCTTTAATAGGAAATATGAGGAGATTGATGTTATTTTTTCTGATTTAATATTTCGTACTTTGTTTTGGAATTTTCCGATTACGATAACCCATATTATAAATTAAGAAACTTTGACTAAAAGCTAAATTTTAACTATTGGTGCGCACTATTTACTTTTATTAATTTAGTCTCAGAGAGCTGACTAAAATTGTTATTGGTGCGATCTTAGCTCATGTTCCATTTTTTTTCTATTCTAATAAATAATGTAGCTAACTAGTCTTTTATAATGTTTATATGACAAGACTAAGTCAATGATAAATCGGAAATAATTTGAAAGCGGATCATATTAATAAAATTCCGCTATTAAAAAATCAATAAAAAAACTAAAATGCGCACCTTCAACCCTATACTCTTAAATTATCTTTTTATACTAAAATTTACTAATAAAGATTAAAATAATCTGAATACCACTTTAATTGCGTATTACTTTATCTCATTCAACGAAGTTTTCTGAATTTCTACTACTTAAAAAACTGGATACTCAATGCTAACAAAATAAATTAACCCTTTCATAGGCGGTAGACTGTTAATCATCTACCAAATATAGCCAACTGTGGTTTATGACTATAATTTAACGCAAAGATTCATTCAATCGTTCGTTTGTTTTAGGATAGAAGCAAAAAACAATACTGCTTATAAATCGCTGGTGGAATCATTAAATTCATTTGTTTAACGCTTTCCTGCGCGGTAGACTTTTTTTGATCTACAAAATATAGCGAATTATGTTCAATAAAAATAATTTAATTCCGAGGATATAAGAAATATTGGTTTTTTGTTGGATAATAGCAAGTAATTAAATTTCATTATTAACAATAAACGAATCAATAAGTTCATTTTTTCAAATAGTGTTTGACAAGAAAAGGGTTAAAGATTGTTGCACAGGAACTGCTCAATTGTAGTATCCAAAAAAAAACAAATGACTGCGCTTCGGCGTAAATTTTTTTCTGAGATATTCAATGTTTGGATATTCAGGTTGACCAATAATTATAAGAATAAAGTCTTGGCTAAACGGATTTTTTTTTTTGGATATGTTATTGGCAATGATGAATAAATAAATTATTAATTGTATTAGGCAATGTATTTGATGTCATTTTCCAATGCCACAATAAAATAGAATGAAATTATTTAACAGATATTTCCCCAAAGGAATTAAAAAATAAGACCTAAGCTAGCAAACATGAAAAACTAATAGAAAAATTTCAGCTCTTCGAAGTAATCTCCCACGTTTGGCTTTTATATTCACTATAAAAAAATTAAGGGATGGCAGTAATTGCAGATCATATTTATCCATAAACTTTTAAGCCATATATTAATAGAAAAAAATTCTTACTGTCAGAAAATATTAATTCCCGAGTCAGTTCCTGCAGACCCAAGCTTTCGTAAGCTTTTTAAAGAGTAAAGTTTGTCAAACTAAAACAAAGCTTTTTATCGAACCTTGTAATTTGCGTTCAAAAAATATATTACTAATGAAACAATTACTTCTGAAATCGATCCAGTGAATTATAAACTATAAATGATTGATTCTTCGAGCACCATTCGCAAAATGACTGGGTGAACTTGGGCCAAATCATATAATTTCAAGTTCTGAGAGCTTTTTCAAAAATTGGATACTAGATGCACCATTCTTCTGACTGCCTATTATAGGATAACCAGTTATCGCTTTTTTATTTGTTCTTAAGCGTGTAGATTTTTTGACGATAATAGAGCTAGAAATTATAAAATTAAATAAAATATCTTGAGTTAAAAAAGATAAGTTGGTGCAAGGTATGAAAAAAAAGTAACATCCTAATACAAATAATTTCCTCGGCAGGTCCACCGGCTATGCACGAAAGAAAGTGAGATTAGTGTACCACCCAAAAGACCGTCTTAGGCATTGAATCGAGTATGCAAGAAGATTGAAGATACTAGATGTATTGAAATCAAAACCGTTACCATGAAGCACACCTTTTTGAATCTGTTGAGGCTCTAGTAAGAGTATATATCTAATAGAGTCGATAAAAAATATTCTCGTAACCAACCGTGTAAAAAATCGACCTGTCTCTCGCACAGTAAGGTGCTAATCGACTGAGATCCGTATTTCTGTATAAATCTGGACTTGTGTGCAGAGATTGACATATGTTGAGCTAAACTAATCAATTCCTCGTGTTCCTAGATGCGCCTTCTCTGGAATCACTGTTCATTTCATCCACTATCACAAGCCAATAATAGTGCGAATCTGTGCAAAATTTTAGTGCAGCGTACTTTTCTTGGTACTCAATTAGTGCTATTTAGAAAAATTGGAAAAAAAAGCGAATAAAAGATGTGTGTAATTTTTTATAAATTACCTTACTATATTGTCTCGCCCAAGAGAAAAATGTTAAGCGAGAGATCGATAAAAATGAGATTGAGAATATTATGACCTAGTAATTGGTTATATTATTGATATTTACGAACTAAATTATTGTGGTAGGACATGGTGATCACTTGTTTAAATTTAGTTAATATATTTTTATATTAGGAGATTTTTTAATATAAAATAACAGAAGATTTTTGTCTACAATGATATAGCTCATTGGCTCCATCATAGAACGGTTGTCACATTATCAATCTTTAAATAAAATCATATTAAATATCGAGTAGCCCCAGTAGTGAGGTCGAAAAGTCGAAATTCACCTGATCTTTTAACTAGCTATTTAGCTCGAAATATAGTATACAAAACTCAAAACATTTTAAATAAATTCATTAAAAATACACGATAAAGATATAAAATATGTATAGTTAAAGTTTATTATGTCGGACTAAAAGAACAATATATAGACATGGATTGATTAATGGATGTTAATAGGTTTTATTTGAAGCCATGTCGATTTGTCATTATTCGATAGTGGCAATAGCTTGGGCGATTCTAGTGTTAGAATCCATGGAAGTCACGAGTTTCAAGATGTGTGGGAACTCGGATTCCTTGAATAGATCTGCATTGCCGCTTACTTTGGATTGGTTATACAAGGTGTAAAGAACAATATCAGGGTATGTGGTGCTTTCACCGTGGTAGTGGCCACTTGGGTTGGCGGCAAGAATAGGTTCGTGGTGCTTTAGCAAGAATTCCAATTCCTTTTCAAATGCGGCCTTTGATTCGTCGCTATTGGCGCCATATGCATGGTCAATAAGTTTATCATAAGAGTCAGCAATTTGCAAAGCATA
>LSSN01006009.1:0-46302 GCA_001970855.1 Smittium culicis | reverse complement strand
GAGGGATAAAGGTTGAAAGAAGAAAAAAAATTTGAGGAGAGGGAACTTACTGGCACGTTTGTCGCTCAAATCGACGGCGGTCCAGTCATTCTTCATGACGGTTTCTAGTTTAGCAACAACAGAGGCCTTTTCTTGTTCGGCCATGTTGACCCAGCTGTTTTCGATTTGAGAGATTACTGGGGCAGCAGAAGCGGTGGTCATAGGTCTGACAGCGGCTTTGGTGAAAGCAACTCTTGAGATTCTTGAGGCGATTAATCTGTTCATCTTTTTTTCTTGCGCGTGGAGGGGGAAGGGCGGGAACCTTTATGATAAAAATAGAATATGGATATTTTAGTGATTATAGAAAATGATCTTGATTTTGATTTAGATAGCTAATGGATTTGAAAAAGATGATCGGAAGGACAATTATTTTATGGAGGGTTAAATATAAATCGCAGCCGATAAGAAGATAGCTAAGTAATTTCAGTGTTAAAAGTATCTGGTGTTGAGGTTGTTTAAAGTGTGAGGATAGGGAAAAGTTACCTTTTAATTAAGTGTTTGTAGCTTGATTGAATTTTTAGATATTCACTCTTAAGAGAAAATAAGAATATAAAAGTCAAAAACTTACAAGATTAGAATTCTAACTGTTTAAAAGGAAAAAAACTAAAATCAGTTATTCCTTCTGTTATTACTTTGCACCACTGGACTCCCACCTGCACCCCCATTGGCCCCTCTCTCAGCACCCAAACTCAACTCCACCCATTTATCTAAAAAAAAGACAAACTATCTAGATCTTAATTTAATCACACTACTAAAAAAATTTTAGACCAATAGCTCTATATTATTATTCCTAGTTTCGTCAATAAGATAACATATCTCTACCTTTCAATCATCAACTAAAGCTATGATTATCCTATAAATTATCTTTGGCCAATACACTGATCTATATCACGTTTAAGCCTTTAACTATTGGCTTATCTTATCATGAAATTCACTGCTGTAGATAATTGGGTAACTTGATATCAAATATGTTTTTAAGCCAATTGTTCTTGATATTTACTGATTAAGCGCTATTTTTTAAAAATCAAATTCCCCTATACTCAGCAAACCATCTTCCAGTATTACCGGCTCCACCCAATAAGTATCAACTAAACACCAGGAGGAAAGATAGTAGCAAATCACGCCACATAGGATACCCTCTTAAACCTCCCACAATCAACTATCTTGACCGCCAATTGGCGCCTGAACTTTAAAGCGTTTATAAATATATAAATCAGGCCATAGTGGAGTACAGTTTCCCGCAAATAACTAAAAAAACAATAATAAAGCGCATAAAAATTCGAAAACCAAATATCAACTTTGCAATAAAAAATAAGCAATTTGCTCTCTTATAGCTTTAACCCTTTCCCACGCGGTAGACTATTTTTGGACCGCCAAATATAGCCAACTGTGTTCAATTAAAATCAGTTAATTCCGAAACATTAAAAATTATTGGTATGATGCAAAATATTAGCAAATAATAAACATGCTTAAAATTCACGAACGAATCATTAATTTAAACCATTTAAGAATGTTGGACGGAAAAGGGTTAACAAAAAAACAAATCGTATTCCTAAATGCTTTCAATTTTTTGATTGTTTAAAAGGCTTATAGATTATACTAATTAACGTGTAAGTATATAACACTATCTTTTTAAATGGGGTATTTTAGCTGTGAATTCTTTTTATCCGAAACTTTTCCAGACGACTTATGAGCTAATCTCATTTACGCAGGTAGCTATCTAAAGGCACATAACCATTAAAAAAACATTTATCTTAGCCGCTACAATAACACCTCTGTTCTATTAATAAAAGCTAGCAATGCATCACTATTAAAATGGTATATCCTTTTATTGTATGCCTTTAAATTTTAGTATCAAAACGAGTATTTATTATATATAAACTCTCAAAAGTATAGTTTTTTTTTTATTAAAGCTGTGGCCAAAATGATTTGCTCTGCCACGATTTCTTTGTGATAATATCTCATTTTTTATAGACCAGTTAAAATCGACTATTTATTAAATAAAAGTTCTTCATATACCGATGGTCCAAGACGGGTGATCCACCGGTATCTACCAAAACTTATTATGGGTGCTAAAAATGTGCACGATTAAGGGTATGTATACTAAATCCCTTCTATACATCAACCTTGTGTAAAATATCGGTTACCGTAACTATGCAATTTGGTGAAAGGGGAAAATCTACGAATTGACCTAAGCAGATTCCAAAATAATTCAGAAAATGTCGTGGTGCTATTTACCAAAAAAATTGATCACAAAAACGCACCATTTACGTTCAATAAAAATTGTGAAAGTCATTCTTGTTTTTTAACTCTATTGAAGACGCAAATAATTATTTCAAAAGAATTTTTACCTAATAAAAATGGGTTATGATGGTTTGCTAATACTGAACCTTCAATGGTAATATCGTGATCATTCCAATATTCAAATATGAAGTTTAAAATTCTTGATAACAATAAAACCAAAACTTATACTTATAGGATAAATCCTTATTGTGAAAATAATGATTGATAAAAACAGTGACGATCTGAGAATAAATGAGAAATTTATTTTTAAAAAATAAATAAATAATGTTCGTGAATACCTATGCCAAAAAAAAAAAAAAAAGAGCTAGTAACTAAAAATAGTTCTGATTTCGTTAATGGGTTTTACACAGTAAATTACTTTGAATTTTTAAACACGATTAAAATGCAAAATAAATTTCTCTGGGAAAAATTAAATCTCGCGTGGCGATAGCTTCATTAAAAAAAAAAAATTAAATAAGCCAAGCTTATATTTATTGATACATAATTCTAGTGAATCCACGAAAGCAAATGAAAACTTCAGCCATCAAAAAATATATTAAAAGTTCTTTAAAATTGTCTAGTAAAGGAATAAGTCTATATTAATAATAAAAATAACTTAAAATCGATAATTATTTATGAAAAACTGAGTATAATGCAATTAAAAAAAATTTCAAATATATTTATACACGTACAGATTATTCAAACTCAGAAATATATTTAATAGATTATACATAGATTAAAGACGATCAAAAATTTCAAGCCTTGCGTCTAGATGTAAGTAAAATTAATAATCAGCCATTTGATACCAAAAAAAAAAAAAACTATGACATATTATAAGCCTCCCTACTATTCTCTATCTCAGTCTCATGACTAAATTTAGACTATGTGTAAATAGATTGAAGGAAAACAATAAAATTTTGTCTTGGAACTTTCATAGCTTTATTCAAGATATCAATAAAGAAAAAACATAGTCATATCACTAAGAAAACTTGGCGCTGATATTATCTGCTTTCAAAAAATAAGCTTTCGCATAATAACGCATGAAAGTTGTATTCATCTAACCCCATACGGAACATTCTGGACATACCACACTTCAACTCGAATAAATATAAATATGGGCAATTCTTTATGAAGAGGTCATTTTATAGTGTAAAGAGTTTCAGTATATAAAATCGCATAAAAAATAAACGGCCAATGAGTAGAATAATTTACCTTTTTAGCAAATAAAAATTTTATATTGAAACGAAGAAATAGAAAAATAAAAATGCATTTTTTGCTCCGCCAATAATACTTACAATAAGCGCTTATATAGGCCAATAACATTAAACTGCAACAAAGTGCTCTCTTCGTTCAGAATCTCCCATATAACTAATTAACTCTAAAATATGATGCTTAAATATAAAATAACGATGGAATTCAGGATTTTCTTAAATTAAAATTTGTTGATAATTTACATAAATAATTCTAGAAAATTCCACCGACTCCCTTCTGTATCAATAGCTCCTACATGTATTTTATACAATGAATAAAAGATTCCGGTGCTTCTCTTAGTTCTCCTAGCTATATAATACAGGGTAAAATGTATTTCAGAGATAAATGATACTGTTTTCAGCACCATTTTAACCGATAGGTAGACTCAGTTCCTAAGGATCAAAGGATTATAAATATATTTCTCCCTCAAAAGATCCTGTTTAAAAACATCATACTTCTGAGTTTATCAGGTTATTGCTAGCTAAAATGTCATCAGGAAATAATCTAATTCAGTTTTAGAACTTTAGCATCCATTCATGGAATCTCAGAAACATTAAATATACACTTTCCACTTAGTTTTGGTTGCAACACGGAAAAATATGTTTTTAACCCTCAAATATGAACCTGTTTTTTGCTAGGCTCTGAACAGTTATAAAAGAGAACATGCGCAATTTCTCTAGCAGCCTGATTCCCCTTGTGTGTTCTGGAAAGGCTATCTCTATTCCTATCCAGCTGCTCTTCAGTCCAGAGCTATTCTTAATAATCATATCGGTTATTATTACAGTATTAATTCCTGATCGCATAGCCCTTGGAGCTTGGATTTTCATTTTTCTGTCAAATTTATTCATAAACCACTTTTTTCAGCTGAATTTTCCATTGATCCAAGTATTTTGTTGATTATTTGGTGGCACTTTTATTAGAAAGTTATTTAGGATATTTTTAAACTACTCGTTTCTTATAGCCACCCTCTCTGAAAATGCTAAAAAGCGCGTTTATTTCGGCGTATTTATGTAGCTCCGTATCCTCTGAAACTCTATTAATTTTATAACACCGGAAAATAATCTTTATAGAAATCAGAAACATTCAGCAATTTCGATGATCTCGTTGCTGAAATCCCAAAAAAGTTTGAGTGTTAGCGCAGTATTAGAATCGCGCGGTTTTAAGAAGAGTTATTTCATAGATTTTGGTTTATATATTCTTGATATAAAGTATAAAATTGACTGATAGACGTTAATTTCATTGCTGTGGCTGTTTTTCAGTGCTTAAAAGTTGTTCCATATTTCATTAAAAACAAACCTTAAATGTTTTTAGTTTAGGACTTGTTAAACGAGCTATACCATCACCACAAACAGCATTTCAGTACTTTTGTTAATTCAATTACTCCACAGTTGTCTTGGTCGATTTAAATCATCGATTTCTTTATATCAAGCGGTAATTTTTTCGAGTATACCTGAAGTTATGCAGCGCTATTTTTTAGAACTATCGCACATTCAGCCAATAAAAACCCTGAGGTTTCGGTTCTTGTTTCTTGGATTTTGACTCCCTTTGCTCCTTCAAAAATAGAATCTGTATAAATTTCAAATATCAGCTTCGAAGTTGGGAGTTCTTGTCCGATGCTAGAGATGTACTTTACCAGTCCCGAGAGCCTGTATCCAAATCAAACGAACTTCTTTGCTGATCTTTAAAAAGCTTTGCTATTCGTTAATGTTTTTTTTTCCACTCTAGTATTTATTTAAGTTTGGCTTAGTGGGTTACCCAATCATAGCTCTTGCAAAATTTCTAAATCCTACCCAAGTTCTTATATCAGTGATTTTCCTTCGCCGTACAGCAATGTATTTCATTTTTGCCGTGTGAGCGCGTTTCTCTCGTTATATATGCCCTAGCTGCTATTTATCAAGAATATCGTATTTTTTGTCTATTTTTAATAGCCAGCGTGCTATAATTGTTTTTAATACTTTTGTGATTGTAGGGATAAGAGATATACCTCTATAGTGTGATGAGGTCGGGATGACATTGGTCTTCGCCTTCGGTTTCGGTTTAATCGGCTGGCGCTATATTTTAGGCATATAAAGATTCCACCGAGTCTCACAGACGCAACTCTGGTTGCTGCTTGCAGAGGTATAGCTGTCGTTTAAACCAGGTATCGGGAGCGGCGTTAAACTTAGTGTTTTAGCTAAATTTTGGCTCATCATACTGCTTAGAGAGAACAAGTAGGGATTTTAAAGACAAGGGAGATTCCGGAATATAGTTCTCAAAGCTAGCATCTGTGATAGTGGTGGTGTGTATGGGCGAAGATTCGCTGAAAGAAACGTTCATGATATATAAATAAATTGATTTAGATTTTCTTTGAGCTTTGAATATAAGTGTTGAATTTTTAGAGTTTACGGTATTGAATTATTCTTTAATACTGCGAATCAAAATGTAATATATTGCTTGAAATTAATACTAGTTTATAGTTTAATAAAGTATACTGTTATAAATGATTCACTTGAAGGTGTTTGATGAATAGTTTATAAGCATAATTTATTTTGGTAATAAAAAAATCAGTTAAATAATTTGTTTAAAATAATAAAACTTAGTTTAAAAATCCAAAGTATATTGGTTGAGAGAGATTCCCAAATTTTGGGCACTCACACAATATAAATAAAATATTAAATTCTGATAATGTTTTTTTTTTCTATGCTCAGTAAGCTCTTTTGAATCAAGGTTAGTTATTCAGTTTATAACCTTACTTATAATATTGCTTAAATTTCCTAGTCGACGTGCGTTAAATTTTATTATTAAATTATTATCTGACAAGTTAAATTCATCCGCAATTTGAGCACAAAAATTTTTTTTCTAGGTTTATATGGTATATGTCTTCATAATCTATACCCTTGGTGTAGTACACAGTAAAGTTAGCATATATTAGTTTTAGTTGAAGAATTCTAGTTTTTTTGAAGTTAATAATTAAAGTTTACAGTAAAATTGAAGTATTATATGCAATAAATTTTAATTGTGTAAATTGAATATGAAGCTGAAGTGGGCTAGGAAGTAAGTTATAGTTGCATTGATGCATTTTTTCAAATTTGAGGCGCTCTAGACGTATAATTAGTGTGCTCCAAGTACTAGGCCCTGCAATGTATACTTTATTTACCAATAAGGACACAGTACCATATTGAGAGACATTGACTGGCCTATCATAAAAAACCACCAATTTTTCATCATAGAAAGAACCTACGTTAACTTAACTTAGTTCCAGGGTATATTGTTTTAACCAAAGTCGCGTGGAAGATCAGTGTGCCTTTATTGCTAATACAACTGCCGACGCGAGCGGTAACAACCTATCAGAAGATAGGGTCCAGTAAGCCTACACTGTCCCCCACACCAGCACCAGCACCATGAATTTTCCGGAATCACGTTCCCTTCGCAGCCTGTAATACACCTGATCTTATTCAAAGGTTATATACAAAGTTATTTCTAGTTACTTGGTGCTTTTTTCTATTACCAGAACAGACTATCAAGGTGTTTAAATCTATGAGATAGTATTACTTATTGCTGGAAAATACCCTGTGTATTTTATATATTATTATACTTATCGTGAAATAATTTCACTTGTTAAGAGGGTTAAACTCTTTTTACCAGAATAAATTTTTATACCATGTAGCCTCCTATCATAAAAAAAACACAAATAAATCATAAACTGGATCAGAGCCTTGGTTTCACGACAGTCGCTTTTTATATTCTAAATTTTCTATTAGTTAGTAAATAGTACTGTGATTCTGTGATCCAGTTTATCTGGAATCCTTTTAGCGTTCATTAATATTTTTATAAGTCTAGAAAACATACCAGTTAAAGAAATAAAAAAATCTTCTTAGTATTGTATCAGTTTTCAGATCTCGCTCAGAATTTTTTCAGATCCCTCTGACTTTTTATTCTGAGTCTATTTTAGCTCTGAAAAGGTTTCAGAGAAGAAGAGTGCTGTGTAATTAATAAATAATGTAGAAGAATCATTTCTCATACTCTGGCATTTTACAGCAAATATATTTTTCCTGGTGCTGACTTTTTCTGGTTCTTCAAAATAAGCTACTCATACTTCAAAACTTGTGTCAAAATTTGTTATCAGTTTTTTTTTTGTCAAAAATAGGCCCATAAACTAGAGAAGAGCGAAATCTTTCAGAGAAAATTTTCAAACAGCTCCTCAGCACGACAGCCCTTGATATTTGCAGTCCGACATAAGATTGAATCTTTCTTATACTGGGAATTTTTTATATTCCTGCAGCCTTTAATGCAGATTTGAACCACCTTTAATCTGATTTTAATTTAATCTTTTTCTAAAACTGTGCTCTTTGATAAAATTTTATACGCTTTTCTATGCTTTCTGATTGTCTCGAGTTTTTTTTTTTTGATAAAAATATTCTGGCACTAGTTTTCTCATTTTTTAGTGCAGCTAGTTCTTCTAGGGCGTTAAAAATTCCCAAAGCTACACATCAATAAGACTATATTCAATTTATGATTAATTAGGACAGTAGATCGGTTTAAACCTGTGAAGCTTTCTCCCATATCCTTTATTTTTCGGTTTTTGATTCTTATGAGCAAAACTTGACTATTGGGGAACTGAATATTTGACCCTGAAACTATAAGTAGCTGTTCAGAAAAATAAGCTGACCAATTAAATTTGGTTTAATTAAGACTGTTTAAAAATCCAGAGTATACAACGCGTTAAATAATTTGACCCGCTTTAATTATTTTTCATATGCACTCAATTAGAATTTAAATTACAGCTCCAAGCAGATCATTTGACATTCTGTTTAAAAATGATAATTTTCTCTTTATTAATTTTTTGAAGTCTCCTAAAATTAAAGTTTTGGCTTAGTTATTCTTTTACCGCAGCCTTATCAAATTCTTTTCGAGCTCCAAAATTCTTGATTTCTTATTGTATTTTGATACTGCATATGAATATTGATAAAAAAATAGATTTTTTCGCCACTGATATGCTTAACACAGGCTAATTTTAATATACTATTTTGATACTGTGTAAGATGAGATATGGATAGACACAATGTAATGTTTGAGGATAGTAAGTTTATTAAACTTGTTAAATTAAATATAATACCAATAAAAAGAGAAGGAAAAAAGTTTTACTAAACGACTTGCTATTCTATAAGATGAAAAGGGTTACGTTTAAATACTTTTATAAAATTTTAACTTTTTAATTCTTTGTTGTTTAATATATTTTAGGATTTTCCATGATAATTTTATTCAAAAATCACCAATTTTAAAGTCATTTTTATCTGAAAGTGTGGATATAGGAGTGTATTTTAACATCCAGCCCTTTTTTTATGCAAATTTTCAACATTATCTCTCCTGATCTGAATTGGGGATTTTATGTTGAATTCTAATGTCCTTGAATTTGTGACTGGTTATATTTAGCATTGGAATTTGTTTTCTGAAGCGCGAGTAGTTTATGCGGATCTTATGATGATACCAGAGCAATTTGCTAGAAATTGCACTCATACTCACTGATATTAGATATCATAACTTTCATTTTTTGGTGTTAATAGGTAAATTCTTAGTTTTAGTGACTTATTTCGGCTTCTTCGCTAGCTTTTCTCTTTTGGGTCAAATATTTAGATAATTAATATAAATAAGTCACTAATATAACCAGCATTTAGCTTTCTGTAAGAGTTTCGTATAAATCTGAGATATTTCTCACGTTGTTCTTTTTTTTAATCCTTCTTACTGATAAGACTCTGCTTTTTAGGATGCAGTTAAGAGAAAAAATAGTTTAGATGATAGTATAGAGAGTTCACTCATATTCTATATCAGCAACCCGACCCTTTCTCTCCTAACCTTTAATTTTCTGAGTTTAACCAATAGTTTACCGGCAAAACCAAGACCCCGAGGCAGCGAATGGAATTTTTAAGTCTTAATTAAAACTCTATGACATTGAATCGGAATTTTCTATGGCTAGGGAAGAGTTTTTTTTTTTTGATGAATTAGCTTTCCTGATCTTGTGGGTCATCCAGGATCAGCTTTTTGAATTTTATATCATTTCAGGCTTCAGATTCATAATTAAGCTTTCCATACTAAGAAATGAGACATTCAGATGTTTTATTTTGACGCCAATTACTTGAAACTTTCATTTATAACTGAGAGCTCTGATTCATCGATATGAGGAAAGAATAAAAAATCATCTTCAATACTTTATATAGATTCCATGTATATAACTATCTGGGATAATTTTTTTTTTGATTCATAGCTCGGGTTTTGAGTTTTCAAAACAGTTTAATTCCTATATAAATTAATGTTGGACTTAAACCTGGTATAGAAATTTCTTTATGAAGATGATATTAGAGTAATTTATCCTATCGAAAAACGATATCATATACATTTCTAATTTTTCGGGTGAGACTAAGTCCACAGTATTTAAAATTTTATAATTATACAGTGCTACTTATATGTTTATTCGCATTATTTGGGTTTTTTTAGTTCCTGTTTTTTACCTCAATCACATAAAAGTTATTTTTGAAATTTTTTTTGAGGTCTTGAAGTTAGCTTGAGCCTTGCCAAAAAATTTTCCCCAGTTTTTTTTTGCTACTTTTTTATTGAAACAGATATATTGTGAAAACAAAATCTTGTGCCTTAAATGAATTCTGTTCCAAATAGTTTCTACACTTCATTATTTAGGCTCTGATATTTTCAGCACTTTCATGCGCTATTTTTTTCGGTATAGTATTAGCAAAGTCTCTAATTTTCTGCTTAATTTGATTTAACTTTGATATATTGGATTTGTGTTGTTTAAAGAATGCTTCTTCTTCATCTGTGGTCACACGCGTTATTCTAACAATACTCCTTCCGTTTTTGATTTTATGTTTTTTTTTTTTTTGGGTTTTTTTGTATAGATTAAACATTCTCTAAAGGAATGAGCAAGATAATTTCTTCGAAAAGTTTTATAGTTTCTTCTCCGCTCTTCTCCACGAGAAGAAGGGTATTGTAGGTCTTTTTTTCAAAATTTGCAAAATTTTAATGAATCTATGTTAATAAAGTCAGATATTTTGTAGCCTATGGATTTTCCTCGGTTACATTGTACTTTAGCTTAGCTAAAATTTTGCTTTCACGTTAAACAGTACCATGAATTCATAGTTCCATGAATTTTTGTCCATAGGACACGGTAATTGCTCTACATATTTTTTGCGTAGTATTAAATCGTTACCAATCGTGATGATTATATTATAGAGCTATTTTACATCCACATTGTAGTAATCCTGATTGTTTTCTGATTTCATTCCTCATACAGTCGTTGCCTTATCCGTCATAGCTATAGCTGTATTCTGACATATTTCGATCATGTTTAATATTGAAGCTGTTGTTGCTGTTTTCGCAGATGGTTAATATAATTTAATCGCTATTTGTGTCAAATTCTCGATAAATTTCAGATATTAAAAAAATATGGTTCGAGATTTCAAATTGAGAATTTTTAAATAATGAATTGGAGATAATCCGACCAAATTTTTTAACATGTGCTCATTTTGGCTAGTTTGTATTGTTTATAGGCCTGCATTCTTCTAAACTTAAATCATGTTTTCGAGATCTCTAATCATGAGTATCCATCGTTGAAATCAGGAAGATAAAATTTTTTTTGGATCGGAGACCATAGTGAATTAGATTTCATCTGTAAATTAATATTCTACTTCTATAGAGATAGAATCACTGACAGGCTCTTTAGAACTTGGTTTGATGATATCCATTAACGATTTATTCCTTTATTAATCTCAAAGATTTTTTTAAATGTACAGAATTTGTATAATAATAATTGAATAATACTATAAAAATATTTAGGAAAGAGATAACTCTATATATTAGGATAAATGATTTTATATTTAATTAAAAATTGAAAGTAGTTGTTATATATGCACCGTTAAAAAAAAAAGCGAAATATATTATGATAAAATTGGTAAATCATTTTTAAATATAAAAATAATGTTAATCTATGCAACTTAATTATTTTTAAGGAAACAAAAAATAATTGACACCCTAGAATGAAAAAAAAAATTAGTGAAATAAAAAAAAAAAGCTAGTTGATAAAATTTAAATTTGAAGCAAATAAAGGAATAATTTATCCCTAGATATCATAAAATCGGAACCTGATAACTAATTAGAACAATTTTTCAGTTTCGAGATTGCTAATTGTAAAAATTAGGTCTTTAAGCTCAAAAACTGCTGTTTCATTAGCTCAACCACATTCAATAGCCGAATATGAATAAAAATATTAAATTATTACTAATTACAGTAAAATTTATGAGACGATAGAGAAATGAACATATATCGCCTATGTGACATAAATTTAAACGGGGAATTATTAAATTAATACTAAATTATGGACATCGATAACACAGCTGAATCATGGATAATGTGAAAAAATAAAACAAACCCTGAAATTAGAGCACATAAAACAAAAAACGATCAGAAAGTTTTGTTTTTAGAATCGAATGAAGTACAAAGTAAAATTATACTATAGATTTCGATAAAAATTTTGATAAAAAATCAAAAATATTTTAAAGATGAACCATTATTTTAAAACCTTCTAGAAATAATTAATATTTTATTAATTTTTAGGACTATTGAAATTGAATTTATTATTGTAAGATCCTGCAAGAATTATTCTGAAAAAGGAAACTCCCCAATTACGTATTTTTAATATTCAATTAAATCCAAGTATAGTTTAAATAAATTTATTGGAGAAAAATCTGAAAAAAAGTGCATAAAAAAGATCCTAGTGAGATTAAAAAGATTTATTGAAATAGTATGTGGAGTTCTTTTCAACGAGGAATCGTTAATTTATCGTATTAAATTTAAGATATATTTAATTTAATTGATAAATCAAATGAAATAAGAAAATTAAGTCTAGCTAATACTATTTATATTGAAGGAACTGAATCCACAATAAAAGGATCTAAAACTAAATTAACAATTTGAATTGATGGGGAGTTTTACAAATTCTAATAAAGATCTACAGCTGCTATTTCTAAAATTTTTTTTAAAATATTAAAACAAAGTTTGAAGAAAATAAATCTCTTGAAATTTTTGAAAAATTTAATATTTTTTCTCTGCAAAAAAATGGGCTATAATGTGATTTAAATAAGCGGATATAAATTTAATTAATAGATTGCGGTCCTAAAATGTTTAATAAATTATTTTTAACAATAATAAGTAAATATAGCATAATATAGTATATTAGGCACAAAAATGATTCATAAAATGAAAAGGTATATTAAAAAATAATCAATATTTTAATGCTATAATAGTCACAGATTAATAAAAAAAATTGAAGAATGAATATTAATTGATAATTTACAAACATAAATTATATAATAGCTTATATTTTCTAGTACTCACTCTTTGGTTCCGAATATTTTATTAAAACGAATAATAAAAAAAATATAGGATAAAAGATCAAAAAAATTAGATTTTCAATTAGGAAATATACAGGTCTTTTATTGTGAAACATCGGATATTGTTTGGTAGATTAGATTATAAAAATATAAAATGGATTCTAAGCACAATCTTTCGTATTTAATCTTACTTCTTAAAAATTTTTGCCTTAGCTTATTTTTTTGATAATAGGATTAAAATAATTAAGTAAATCAGTACCAAAATTAAATTAGGAAATGGCTATATAGAATGTGTAATGTTAAAATAATGTGACCACCAGTCTATATTTAGGAAATTATTACAAATATCATTATTAAATATCTTAAATATATTATTTTTTAATACTAATATATTAAATCAAAAAATAAAAAAAATCGTAAATTAATGTGTTTATATATCTTAATCTATGAACTCAAAACTTGATAAAGTCAATTGGAAATTAGTTATATCCTTTTATATTATTTGTATAGTTAAACTATTGCTAATTATGACGTTATTTTACAACGTAGGAAATGATTATGCTTACTAGTGTTTAAATATAAACTCAAATATGAAAACATGGAATATGAGGCAGAATTTGTAGGAGGTATGGAGAAATATAATTTATAACCTATACTAACCATATAAAGTAAGTGCAAAAAGATTAATTATTTAAAAAGAATAAACTAAAAAGAATGATTATTGAATTTATTGTTATCTCTTTTTTTTCTCCCTTATTCGAGTTAGGAAATCCGCCTGTTTAAATATTTTATGGTATTCCGTATAGCCATTGGATAAAGCGGTCTTTTATAAGCTTAACACATATTATTAGTTTTTTTATATTACTATTTGAATAATAATCCCGTTGTCGACGCATTGTGTTTCAATTGCGTCTTGATTTAATTAAAATTGTAATAACCAATAATACTAGGAGTTGACACTTCAAATTAAGTTCTTTTGAATAACTTTATTCTTAGGGCTTTAATAAATGTAGTATAACTAAATGAATGCTTTCTAAATAAATTAAAGTCTGGAATAAGGGAAAAACTATTTTTCAAAGGTGAAAAAACATAATTCTCATTCCCATTCTCAGTCTCTTTATATATATTTTTTGTGGTTTTTCTATCTTTCTATTTTTTTTCTCTTTTATTTATACATTAAGTTTATATTAACTAATTCTTAGTTAATTGAAAATCGACCGGCGACTAAGATACTTCGATTATGCAGCTATTAATATATGATCTTCAAGATATTTCTATCACGCAGGTTCGACGACACCGTATAAAACATATAAAATCAGCCCATGTTCGCACTAAAATGAAAGGGTACCTTTTTACAAGTCTCCATTATAGTTTTATCTTCATAAAATAATATCCTATTCTATAATAAAAGAATAAAGCATTAAATTAAACTTAAATGATCCATATTATAATATCAAAAATGTTATTAATCATTAATTGATGTGTATTAATATTCCCCGGGTTCTAATATACATTATCTTAATTTAAGATCATTTTTAAAGAATTGATGCCAATTATTGGGACTTGAGCCAAGTAGATTCATTATCTTAGTATAGTTTTGTTTTAGTTTGATTATAGTCTTATTTGATGAGTTGAATTTTTTAAAGATAAATTACAAATATATAAATTTAATTAAAACTGTATTAAACTTATGGTTATTTTTATTAAGTTTTTCTCCTCATTTCTAAATCGAAATCCGTGCTCTTATTTATATTTTAGCTATTTTAGAACAAAGATAAATAGAAAAAAGATTCATACTATTATTTGAGTCGTTTAGAAACATAAACTAATAAAATAAAAACATGATATATTCGGAGAAAAACTCGACTAGGAAAATAGTATCTATCCAATTTCTCAATTAAATGTAGTTAAAGCTTTAAATACTGCAAAAAAATAGAAGGCAATAATCACATTCTTCAATATTATCTATTTTTTTAGTTATAATAATAAACTGGATTTATACAAGCGTAGCATAAATTAGTTAGCAATAATCATATCTAATTCAAATATCAGAAATCCTACATTAGGCAGTATATTATCACGTTATTAGCTACTAAATAGAATTATGCTTTTTACAAAAATTTCAAGATACTTTTAACGAATAAAAAAAAGGAAAGTTTACAATATTATATATTTTTGTTCTAAGAAAATATCATAAGAACTAAATCCAATGTTATTATAGTTATTTAACCTATTCACAAGTTTTTTTTGAAATTTTTTATTCTCAAAAAATTCAGCGTCTTTTTATCTTTAATTTTTTTCTTTTGACATATTTTTTGGGGTTTACATTATTTTTATTTTATTTCGATGTTTTTTTTAGGTATTCAGTTATTTTGAGTGCATCAGTAATAAGTAAGTAAAAATTTTTATTCTAATTTATCAAGGGTTTCTTTATACTTATAAATATTCAATATTTATTGTTTTATGTTTATCTTTAAAATTTAGGTAATCTTATTTGGATTTCCTAAAATATTTACTACAATATCATAGCCTTATAGCTTTGATTATTGAATAATAAGATTATGATATCTACTAAAAATAAAATTGGGCCAGTAAATTAAGAATCAAGGCACATAGAATCGATCTTATATTTTAATATATTTTAAATTTTGATTTTTTGCTATAAGTTTTACTACTAATTAATAAGAATTATAATATAGAATATCGATTAATAAATTAAAGCATTTCAAAAGATAGAGAAATTATTGAAATGTGATACTCGTGTGATTATATAATTAAAGTATATTGGTATGGAATTAATAAAAATAAATACAGATATAAAATAATTTATATTCTATATTCTATATTCTATATTCTATATTCTATATTCTATATTCTATATTCTATATTCTATATTCTATATTCTATATTCTATATTCTATATTCTATATTCTATATTATTTATATATTTATATATTTATTTTATTTTGCGAGTAATAAAACTTATCATTTTATTTAATTATAGTTTACTTTTTTTTGATTTTTTTAAATGAAATTTATTGAAAATAAAATAAAATTTACTAGATATTATTATTATTATTATTATTATTATTATTATTATTATTATTATTATTATTATTATTCTCAATAAGTATATATTTATATGAATCTATATACTTTTGTTTATGGCATATGAACTTGTAAAAATTCTTTAAGGTAATTAGAATCGATTATTTGTATAGCCTCAAAAAATAAGTTTAATATTATCGAAATTTAAAAGAGTAGTAAATGTAGTGTATCAACAGCCTTTTCATTGTTTAATGTATATATTATGTTTTTAATCATTATAAAAAAGCTATATTTGCGAACAGATTCCACCAAGCTAACCAATTAAAGATGACTTGTGAATAATGTATTCAGTTGTCTTTGGGGTAATAAAAATACCACACATTTCATGATGGGTAATTTTTTTTTTTTAAAATTAAGCGCTATTAGTTTGAATCTATTATAAAGCTCAAGTTTATTAGTTTACTGGAGTTTTTTTTATGAAATTTTCCTACCAGCTATAAAAACATATGTATAGATAAATTATTTTGATTTCGGATTAGGCTACTTGTACAACATCATGTTGAGCACTTTTTGATAATTCAAAAATTTCATATCGTATCAGAAAGAGGTTAATAGTATTCCAGCAAAATACGAAAGACCTGGCCGATTCTTAGGGAAAGAGTTAATTGAAGCATTACTTCGATGACTAATACATAAAGATAGTTATAAAAATAAAAATATAAAAAGTAATAATGATCAACACAGAATAGGGATAAGCGCTGATAATTGTATGGTGTTTATTATTGGCTCATATTTTAATTAAAGTAAATAAGTGAATTAAATCAGCGTTATTGGCAATAATCAATTCAGCAGACTTGGCTAGAATTACGAGTGAAGTGATTATTGGCTAAAAATGGATATCAGCATTATTATTCGCTAAATGTCTTTGTTAGTTGAAGTTTTTGCAATCAATATAAATTAGTCGTGTATTATTGGGTTAAAATGATGTGTGATGGGGGTGGGGGGAGAGGATTAAAGGCAGTTTATAGGAAGCATAAATTATAGAGGGTTGCATGACTTGTAAAAGTTCAGATATTTTGCAGTGCTGTGTGGCAGTAGCATAAATACTTGATTACTAAGAGCAGTTAGTAATTCAATACAATAATAATTATATCAAACGATCTACATTATGAAAATCTCAGACAAAACACCTTAAACTGGGCCTTTCAAGCTTATGTGTCGATTTTGGACAAGCTTAGATTTTTGAGGCTATAATTTAAAAGCAAACTATTAATGTTTACAGCGTAAAAGTATACTAAAGCCTGGGTAGCAAATAAGGGCAAAGTGTAAAAAATTCCAGCAAGTTATGACTTTTGCGTTATGTTTTAGTTTTCTTCTGAAAGAATTAATAAAAGGCTGACTAGATATATAAGAGTTAGTTATAGTCTGTAATAAATTTCGGAAAACAGAGGTACACAGTCATCTTATTAAGCTTTAAATGCTGAGATTGGAGTTTGCGTAAGGAAAAGAGGTTAGAAGCGCATAGCAACCATGAAAAATCGAAAAGTAAAATATAGTGCAATGGCATTTTTTTAGAGAAACTGTAAAGGCCCAGATTCCAGCTATTTAATTTAGGGCTTATCTGTCAAATAATTGCTGCTTAGAATATTTGGTTTTGTTTATTTATTATCAAAATTAAAGTTTAAAGTTTTTTTTTTTTTTTTTACAGCTATCAGATTATTTGCGCACACATTTTATATTATCTCCGCCTGCTATTCTTTTTGTATCTCCGCTCTTATTAGATTTTATCTTCTTCTGCTGCCTTTTCCTCCATTATCTTCTCTCCCATTTAGCCACAATTATTTCCCCTCCTCTCTCTTTATACCTTAATATTTCAAAACTTAAAGAATACTATACCTTTATTTTTTAAGCCACTGTTTTTGTTATTTTATTTCAAGCTAGTTTTAAAACATTTACTATCATATTACTTCTTCCAAGTTCTAAATCACGCTAGTCTTTAACCTTACCCCCTTTTTTCTTGCTATTTACTCTATTCGCATAATTTTATTCATTTTAGAAATCGCAATTACTGAATAAGAAATAATTTCCGCTTTATTTTAGTCGATTCTATTGTCTATGGTTTCTTTGAATTTTCCATAAATTTTATTAGATTTATACTTACATATTGCATAATCTACTATACTTCACATGGATATAAATTTCCCTTCAGATCCTGAAATAGGATTCATCCAATGGGTAGCTAAGCCTTTTTATTAGTTTCTACGCTATAATCTTTAATACGCGTATATATATAATTTTTTTATTAGCATCTAATCTATGTCTTTACTTTGTTCATTTATCTAATTTCAAAAAACTATTTTTAACTTTTATATCTACTCTCCTCTACATTAAAAAATTTGCTAGGTCAATACATTCAAAAATTTATCAAAAAACGTTACTTCGATTAGCGATTTATCTGATGGTATAGTTTTGTTCGAAATCTGTTCTGATATAGATCCTCAATGGTTTCGTATAATTAGATCAACCGATGTTGGTGATAATTGGGTTTTCAAATATAACAATCTCAAAAAACTTTACAGACTTCTTCTAGCCTACTGCGAGGAAATCCTTTTATTCCCTTCAACAAATATACCCGATCCTGATTTGGATTCTATTGCAAAAGAAAACTCTTCAATGGAACTTATTAAAGTTACAAGCTTAGTGCTAACAGTAGCTGTTAATTGCGAAAAAAAAAACGATTACATCAGCGGTATCATGACTCTGTCTGAAGAAAACCAGGGGCTTTTGATGGTTGCCATCGAAAAAACAATGACTCTTTTGGATTCTCCTGTTGCTGAAACATCCAAATATGGCCCCTCGTCTCCTAACGACCAAAACGCGAAATCCTCTTATCCCGATATTAATTCACCTAATCAAAATGACATGAACTCAGTTTTACAAGCTGAGCTTTTAGCTCAAATAGAAAAAAACAACTCACTCAAAGATAACTTGGAAAAGCTTGCCTCTGAAGCTGACTCTTGGAGAAAAAAGTTTCAAGAAGAAAAGCATAACAGAATCGAGCTATCTAACCAACTTGAAGAGTATATCGGCTCTCAACAAAATCCAGACGCATCGAATATCCAAAATAACAAACCCGACTTGCTTTTAAAAGCTGAGCTAGACGCCCTTAGATCAGATTTGGACAAATCTGAAACTCAAAGAAATGAACTAAGCGTCCAACTCCAGGAAGCCATACTCAAGTCTAATAAAATGAACTCTGAAATACTCAACCAAAAGAATTTACTCTCTGAGCTTAATAGACTAAAAGATCAAGAACAAGAACACTTACATGTTTTAGAAAAGTTAAGCAAAAACGAAAATATAATTGAAAAGTATAGACAAAAGCTAGAGCAAAGTTCTGACTATAAAAAGAAGCTACTTTTAACTGAAAACATGCTCAAAAAAGAGACTGCTGCTAAGTCTGAGCTTGAAGCTAAATATATTTCTCTCGTATCTAACAGAGAAGGATCCTCATCAAATAACCCCAATTCTGTCGATTCTTTATCGAAACTAGAAAGCCAACTCAATCTAGCTACAATTCATATATCCGAATTAGAAAAAAAAATCTCAGCTATTGAATTGGAAAAACAAAAACTAGTTAAATCCGCCGAAGATGCTAAGCACTACGCACAAGATATCGAAGAAAAATACCGTGACCTTGAACTTACATCTGGTATCCATTCTAATTTCCTCGAAGATCACTCAAGTCCAAGAAATAGTATAGCGAAAAATTCTCTCGGTGACGTATTTGGCGAAAATCCTGTTCAGCTGTTAGAGGAAATTAGTAAACTAAAGCAGGAGCTAGAACAGTCTAAAAAAGAAAACTTGCAGCATAAAAAGAATAGTGAGCAAGAGCATCTTGAGTCATGGATTGAAGACGCAAATAAAGAAAAGCAAGAAGCTGATAACAAAGTATCTGAATTGCAAAAACTCGTTGATAGTCTAAATAATCAAATAGCCACCCTCAAACAAGAGTCTCAACAAAAAATCAAGAACCTTGAGCTGGAACTATCTTCTTCATCTTCTGAACTTGCAGAAACCAAATCGAAGCTTAATGAAGCAAATGAAAAAACAAATTCCTTATTCAGCGAACTTAATGGTTCAATTCGCCAAATCGAATCTTTAGAAACTCAGCTCTCTGAATCCACCGAAAAGTTATCAGAAGCACAATCAGCCCTAACCCAGCTTCAAGAATATAAAGAAAAACAATCAAAAGCTGCTAAAGAGTTCAAATTGGCTCAGAATGATAATGAAAACTTGGCTAGCTGGTATTCTGACTTACAAGCTCAGCTCGATGAAAAGGATAAAATCATCAAGCAGCTTAGCGGAAGTAATACCAATGTTTTAGAAATAAACAAGGATCTATTAGAGCTCAAAGAAAAATTGCAGCTATCTAGACAAGAATCCCACAACAACTCTCTCCACCTACAAAAAGCTAAAGCTGTAACTTTTCAAATTATTTATCCTCCCCATTATAACATTTTTTTCAAGATTCGTCTGTATTTTACTTTAATTTATTTCTAATTATTATTTATATTAGGTTATAAAGGATTTGAACTCAGAATTGGAGAGGCTAAAGAACAGCTCATCGCCTACCTCTCGGGATCTCGGCTCTGGAAAAATGGGCGGAAACTCATCCGAACCACATTTAAAGGACCAACTCAATCTATTAAAATCTCAGATTGAATCCAAGCAAGAGCAGATAGCACATTTGCAACAAAAGAACAAAGAGATAGTCGAACAGAAAGGTTTTGAAGGAAGATTAATATCATCAGCATGGTTTTACGTAACCAGAAAATTGGAAAAGAATAGTGGATTTGGGATGAGCGCAGTTGAAAAATCAATGGGACAGGCGTCTGGATATGCTAGCGGTGGACCATCTGGTCAAAGAGGAAGTATTGCGTACCAGAACCAACAAACGGTAAGCGGTGCCGGAAACAGAAGCAACGATGTAAATTCATGGCTAGAAACACAACGTAATGCGCTAGACAAACAAATCTACAATAAAAGATAAATTAAGCTTTAAAAAAAGTGAGGTTTACTATTTATTAAAAACCTTCTAATCACTCACAAAATTATCACTAAATCATCCTTTCGTTCCACACACCTCAAATTTCCTTTCCTTTTTATTTAATCTATATCTCCTTCTTTTTTCGATTTTACTTTTTATTTAAAAGAAATAACCAACAATAATAAATCACAATATATTTAAAGATTGTGAAATAAAATCAAAAATAATAATCAATACAATTTAAAAAAATCGGATTTTTGACAGTTCAATTAATGTAATTTGTATATTAAGAATTTAGGAATGAGCGGGAAAAAAAAAGAGCTCAAGTTGTAAGAAAGAAAGTATAAAAAAAGTAAATCTACAATGATGAAAATGTGATTGAGTTAGCGTGCGATTACACTTGTTTTTTATAAAAAAAAAAAAAAAATGGCGTAATTGGAATAAAAATAAGGAGAATCTAAGATATTCTAAAGATATTACAGGTTCTTTGAGAGGTTGTATAAAATTTCTTTTGGGGTTAAGAGTTTTTGCATTTTGTTTCTGTTGTTGTGGGAGCTTTTTTTCGAATTTGGCAGCTTTGTGTTTCTGTTCATTGAGTTGTCACGGCCTTTATTTCTGGTACTTTGATCAGCAGCAGCATTTTTCAGTTCGTCGTCATCGTTGTTGTTGTTGCTGGTATTCGTGTAGCTGCTCAAGCTGTCTATTGCAGCAGCAGCATCAAAGTCTTCAATGACCGTCACTGTAGTCTTGTATTGGTTAGTCTTGAGGATTCTGCTCGATTCGGTGTTGGTGTTTGAATCGCTTTCGCTTTGGCTACCATCATGCTCGCTAAAATCAGACTCTGATTGCGACCCAGAATCGTCGTGCGGGGCAGGAGATTTGCGCTTCTTGTTAAGCATCTTCAAATTCATTTTTCTTCCACTACCGTAATCGCCAAGCTCGGCCACATGCATCGATTTCGAGATTGCTTCCTTGATCTGCTCTCTCTTCGCCTCGCGCATACTGCGTCTCTCCTCATCCTCAATTTTCTTGTCGCGCGCGACTGCGCGTGCGACCTTGTCAGCATGGCGCTGCTTCTTGCGCTTGTGGAACCCCGTCAGAAACTCGCTGCGTTTCTCCTGATCGAACACGACACTTTCGATTTGCTCCTGCTTCTCTTGCCGCTTCTTGCTGTACTTCTTGGCCCCATGCGTGAGTTTCTGCCTGTTAGACTTCATTATTGCAGATGTTGATTATTTTCTTTACTGATAGTAAGAAGTATTTGAAGATTTGGCGAAATAATTTTTGCCTCTTTGTTTTTTTTTTTTTACTTTTTACTTTTTGCAAAAAAATTAAAGTCCAAGCGTGTAAATTTTTTCCTTTTTTCTACTAATAAAAGCAATTCCTGTTCATAAATTAACATTTGGATTTAAAAAAAAAAATTCTGATAAAATTTTTTTTAGTTTATATTATTGGT
This sequence comes from Smittium culicis, assembly GCA_001970855.1. Classification (NCBI taxonomy): domain Eukaryota; kingdom Fungi; phylum Kickxellomycota; class Harpellomycetes; order Harpellales; family Legeriomycetaceae; genus Smittium; species Smittium culicis. Next base: position 23,801 of record LSSN01006009.1, on the reverse strand, counting down.
TGATTGCACTGTACTCATATTTACATAAAAAAGATACTTGATAGTTAACCGATCCTTCCCTCATCGACTCTTCTTCTTACTAAAACCCCTCATCATCACTAATTTAACTTAATTATAAAATTTTTATTTAGTGTACTTGAACAAAATAAAAAAAGTTTACAAGAAAAAAAACTAAATAAAAAAAAGATACACGATTGAAAGCGTAGCGGTTTATTAGCTATAAAATTAAAATGAGCATATAGTTTATATATAATTTATTAATAATAGTTAGAAAGCGAATAAACTTTACTTTATTAGCTATTATAACTGTATCTTGCCGCATAAGATATAAAGCACGCTATTTAAAATATTCAATAATGTAAGTCTGATTCTTGTAGCTTATGGCTCATGACCGTAGATTTGATTTTTCTAGGAGAGGGGGGATAATGTTTACATTTTTACTTTTATTCATTAATGTAAATAAACAATAAAAAAAATTAAAAAAAAATTATCAAAGGGTGAATTTAGAGTTCCAAAATGTAAATAAATTTTGTTTATCCTCAATGAAATTGTAGTTATGTTACAAAACAGGACCCGATATGGTTTTTTTGATAAATTCAGAGTGGTGCAAAACATTTGTGTAGAATCCAATTCCATCACTTAATCCGCACTTTTGTGTGCCATACCCAGTCGAGTTTGTGCCAAAGCTTGTTATACCAACAAGGATCTTAGTTCCGTTTTCGCGGATAAAAAGGGGGCCTCCTGAATCTCCAAGGCACGTATCTTGCCCGGGAGCGAGTGTGTTGTTTGTGCAAAGTAGTGATTGAGAATTAAGGTCTGGCCTGTTTGCTGCACATTTAGTTATTGAGCCGCTAACTAGTCTGGCAAGGTTTAGGTTTGTTGGGCCTGCATCAGGGCTGCTTGAGTTGCGTCCGAAACCGAGTGCATACACGTATCTATTCTGCGTTATCTTTTTGGTTGGAAGTTCAATAGGGTATATTGTAGGATTATAAGCAAGCTTTTCAATTTTAATTATTGCAATGTCATTCTATTTTTTTAGAAGATATATATAATAATTGAATTAGCATAAGAGAATACAGAATTTAACAAAATCAAAGATATAAAGCTATCTTTTATCATCATCAATTAGAATTTTAATAAACTGGGATGTATATTTGTTTGGGCTATTACCTTGAGATTGGACATATCCCATTCGGGATGTACTGTTATTCCGACTGCCTGGCTGAAATTTAACTTCTTAATTTCGTCTGACCCTAGTCCTACCGCTACCTGAGTGGTATTTAAAGGTCCTTTGCTTTCTGACACGCAATGTGCTGCAGTTACTATATATTCTCCGTTGATTAGCGCACCGCCGCATATAAATAGACCTTGATCCTTTCGGTCAATTTTGACGAGCGTCATGAACCCATACTCAGATACCGCAACCTTTGTTCCGCCTATAATGCGCTTCTCTAACTGCGTATCCTTTTTTTTACCAAAAAAGAACCCATTCACCACTCCGAGAAGACATATCATAAGCAAGCTATATACTTTATTCACCATACCGCCGTTTTTTTATAGTTAGTATATTCTAGTTTGATGTAAATATCACGCAATTGGTGTATTTTATTAAATTTTCCCACTTATTCTCTCTAGGTACACTGTTTTTTTTTTTGATGCAGTTTCTTATGCCGAATAAAGCCCACTCGTAAAATAATCTGATCAAAGTAATTAGATAGTTCGAATTCTTTAACAAATATATACCTACAGACTTCTAATTCTATAGTAAAAATAAATGCAAATTATAAAAATGTAGATTTATGTGTTGAATGATTTTTTTCTTGGCGGGGAATAGTATATGAAGGGTACAGTAATAATTGTATTCAATGTACAGCTCGATATAGTATATTATATATTCAGGCAAGGAATAAAAAAAATCAGAAGCAAAATAAATAAAGAATTCCAAATGACTATTATATATCAATATGTTATCCTGTTATTTTTTAATTATGTATAATATTATAGAATAGAGGATAAAATGATTTTACATATTTTAATGGGCGCTGCTTTAATTTTTTTTTGAATGAATAGTTTTTAGTTGCAGGTAAAATATTCGTAGAACAATAAAAAACAGATTTATAGAAAAGGACGAAGAAGTGGGGGTGATGTAAGATAGGATAATAAAGGATAATTTATTAGTTAGAAAAATGGGAACAGTAACAAGGAATGCGACATATAAAATAGCTATTTACTCTTTAATGAAGGTATTACTATTTGCTCAACCAAAAAAAAAGTAAAAACGTATAAAAATGAATTAAAAAAATATTGATATTTTGTTTCGTATATAATAAAAATGAGCCCAAAACAAAACTTTTTTATAAAAAAGCGCGAGTTTTAGAGGCTTATAAAAATTCAATATGTTTTATTTTTTATCATTGCTTATTGTGTACAAGCTAATAATAGTATTAAAAAGGATATTTAAAAGATACAGAATTATACTTTTTTTACATTATCTGAATGAAAGAATTTTTTAATGTTGACAAATAGAAACAATTGGCCGTGATATTTACTTTTAAAAAGTTCGAACAATATAATGATAAATACAATCAGAAAAAAATAGTAAGAAATCCTGAACAATTAGTCTTTAAAAAAAATGCGATACACGAGTTTTACTAGAAATTAGATAATGAGCAAAAAAATATATATATAATCACGGACAATGTATTCAATCAAATAAAAAAAACTAGTTTGAACGAGTAATTAAAAAGAAATAAAGAGGTTCAAGTACACGAATTGTTTTTTTTTTCCTAGCATTTTTTCTAACATTTTTTATTGAAGAGCTACAATACTACTCTCATTTCCATCCCAATTACTACTAATTCATACACATAATGAGCTGAGCAGACATTCTACTTACAATCAACATGAAAATTATTAATAGTTATTTTCCAGATTTAACATATTTTAATTGCTATTTACCCACCTCCTTATCTCGCATAATCGTGCTCTATTAATCTAGTAACTGAGTTTCAAGGTTATTCAGTCCTTAAACTTTATTTAACTGAATAATTTAGGTTTTTTATCCTATGCGCCATAAAATTATAATTAATTTCATTATAAGAAATAATGAGCCACTTACCCTAGCATATATTTATTTAACCAGTTTTAACATCTGGTATTCAAATGAATAAATAAATCCTTGCTTAAGCCTCTTGCATTCTCTGCTATTTTGAATTCTTTTTTTAAATTCAATTAGAACTTGGAGAAAAGATAGAAGTGAATAAAATGCCCAGAAATAGTTAATTTTCTACATATTTAACACTAAAATGAGAAAATGAAACACAATTAAGGATTGTATAGCTTTACGTTTGATAGGAAATTGAGAATACAGAATGAATATATTTTAAATGTGGATTTTCAAAAGACAATCCATTTTTATTAATAGATTTACCCCCCAAGTCCTGAATTTTTCAATTTTCAAATAATAAAGTATATATTTTAATTATTAAATGCATATTTTATGCACTAAAGGACTTGGAGGGTTAAAAAAGAGAAAGATTAGTAAGATTCACAGAAAATCAAAAAAATAGGATTTTATAGTATGAGATTATGGTATTCCTCGAAACGTCAGCTTTCAACTGGCTTTTACATTTAATTTCCTGCAGTCGTTTTTTTTATTTTATTTACTGTTTAAAAAAAAGGATACAAAGTAATATCCGACGTTTTAATGTATTATGAACGTTAGCTGATTACCTTAAAACTACAGTGTGTCACCAGGAGGGAGGGGATCAAAAAAGGAAGATACATATATTGAAAAAACAAGAAAGATTAAATTTAACCAAGTCTAAAAATCTAACTGAAGTCATTTAGATACATTTTGTTTGGTTTTAATATATTCTTTTATTTTCGTGTTTTAACTTTAACAGTTCAATGATAGTGACAGAATATTTGTATCAATTATCATCAAACTGAGTATATTTTATATCTTCAAATTTACATTGCATTGATTTTGGTGAAAATTATAATGCAAAGAAAGTGCAATAGCAGTGTGAAAGAAAACATATATAAATATTCCAAGAATTTATTTAAACCTCGGAGTGAATTACCTTGCAACGCCCAAAAATAGTTTTATCCAATAATTGGAATTAGTGTAGATACGGTTTTTCAAAAGTATTAAAACACTATTATAATTATAAAACCCTTTAACAAAGGCTGACTTTTAATCATCTTGATTGTAAATTTTAATTATTTCGCTGAAAAAAAGGTAAAAAAACCCACATAACCAAATAACAAAAATTGTGTTCTGTTATGACAGGCACTACAGGAAATGATGGGAATATATGTATTTTGAAGAAACTAAAACAACTATAAGGATTTCATTTGCTAATAGGAAAATTTGCTATTTTAAATGAAAATATGTATATTCAAAAGCATTCAAAAAAAAAACATCTTTTAACAAATATTTTTCCTGAAATAATCAAATCTTACAAGACTTATCTTGTACCGCTACTTTGCACTCTTTTTTTTTTATTTTTCATAGTCAATACTTTTTTATTTTTGTTTTGATGTTATTCTCTTTATATATATAAATAAATCACCTTCAGTGTTTCAAGCATTTTATAAGCTCAGCATTTGGTAAAATTTTTTTACCTTGGCTTTTTTTATTTTACGAATAGATTTTTATTAACACCAGCTATTACCTTTTTTTTTGTCGCTATATATAATTATTTATTCTCCGCGAGAGTTCTGACAGATTTCAAAATGTGGTATTGATTGCTTTATTTATCAGTTGCTGAAAAAAGTAAATAATCTCATATTTTAGTGAACTATATGTTCTATTTATCTTGTTTGTGAGCAAGAAATTAAGCACTATGGATACTATTTTACCCTAATGAACCAATCAAACATATTTTCGAGCTTATTTTTGAGGCAACTCATAATTCATTTGTAAAAAATCCATTCGTCAATTGCTAAGGCCTCTTAGCCAATAATATATCTTAGATCGAGAGTTGCTAAACATAGCCTATAAAAATTTTTTATTAGGAAAAAAAAGGGAAAATTTTTTTATTACTCTGATTTATTGTAAAGTATTCGAAACATTCATCAAAATATCTGCAAATTAAGAATAGTACAACTACTTTTATATTTAATAGCATAAGGAGGCTATTTATTTCGATTTCTATGCTATTCAATTATATAATCACCATTCATCTAATTTTTACACCCTTTTTGCACAACTCTATACCATCACACAATTCTTTTGGCCGTATAAACAAGTATGAGTAAAGTGTCCGTGGATCGTGTAAAGGAAATCGATACTTTACTCCATCGCTCTGGAAAAGCTGATTCACATGTTTTAAGTCGAAGAATCGAGTTTCATGATGCCAGAAGACCTGATCTTAATCTCGCCAAACTTCAGCATAAATACAAGCCCATTAACGCCCCCAAAGCACTCCCAACCTCCCACAACAACTCCTCTGCTACAGTCAATAGTTCTGTATCGTTAGATAGCAAAAACATTCTTAAAAATTTAAATCCCTTAGGCTTAAAATATGGTTGGATGAAAATTAGAAAAATAGGCTGTGGCTTAAATAACTTAGGTAACACATGTTTCCTCAATAGTGTGCTACAGTGTCTTACATATACACCATGTCTTGCGGAGTTTCTTCTATCCAAGTCTCACTCTTCCAATTGCAGCTCTAGAACTAATTGTATCTCTTGCCTACTCGAATCTCATATTTCCTTAGCACTAAACTCTACAAACTCTAGTTCTATTTCCCCAAAATCGATTGTAGGAAAGCTACGTTTGATCGCTAAGAATATGCGCGTAGGACGTCAAGAAGATTCACATGAATTCTTACGCTATCTCATTGAAGCCATGCTTGAAAATTTGCCTTCAAACTTTCCAAAAAAGAAAAATTCTAGTCCAATAATCACAAACGACATTGAAATCTATAAATTCATTACCTCAAACTTCATCACAAATATGTTTGCCGGCTTCCTAGAAAGTAAGGTTACATGTCTCACATGCAGCAATGTTTCTTCAACTCTTGAAAAATCCTTTGACTTGTCATTATCTATCCTAAACTCGAGCTCTCTTAAAAAATCCATATCCCAATTCACTGCTGTTGAAACTCTTGTAGGAAACAACCAGTACAAATGTGAAAAATGTCGTATTTTATCAAATGCAACTAAACAATTTTGCTTTAAAACTCTTCCAAACATCCTCACAATACAACTCGCTAGATTTAACCCTATAAATGGTGCTAAAATTAACAAGTTTGTTCAGTTTGATACTACGTTAAAATTGACTTCCAGCACATCTGAAGAGCGTTTTAATCTTTTTGCTGTTCTAGTACACTCTGGTCATTCAAGTCGCTCTGGTCACTATTACTGCTATGTTAAAAATTCTAATGGCTGCTGGTATGAAATGAATGACAGTATGGTTCGACAAGTTAGCGAAGCTTCTGTTCTTAAACAAACAGCTTATTTGCTCTTTTACGAAAAAACTCTGTCTAAAACTCAAACTTCAAATCAAACCATTCCTTCATCTGCTCCATCAACCCCTAACTCAACCTCAAAATCTAAAAAATCCCTTAAAACTGGTCATAAATCATCCAATTCTATAGACTCTACTATTTCTGTCCCATTAACCCCTACCAACAACTCATCTTTCCACGCTAAAGAATTATCTAGAATTTCAAGCTCTGCCCCGTCTCACAAATCTAATAATTCTGACCCTCCTAAAAAGTCCAAAAACGATTCTGAAAGCAGCCAAGCCAATGATCTTATAAAAGATACACCAAATTCTTTAAAATCAAATACCGATACGGCTACAAACCACTTGGATAGCTCACCTTCAAAATCTGTTCCATCTAATATCGTTGATCCTAATGAATCTATAAATCAGATATTCTCCAAAAAAAAGAAGTCTAAAAAGCACTCTAATAAAAATAACTCTTCGAAATCAAGCCCTCAGCCACTAGTTCATACACAAAGTACCTCAGATTTAATCATAGAAAACGGCTGGTCTGTTTCAATTAAACCTTCTGATACGACAAACTCTTTACCGAAACAACCAACAAAAAAACTAAAATCGTCCAAATCTCTACCAAATATCAATTCTTCAAAAACATCAAATATAGACTTGAGAAAAGAATTGTCAGTAAATAAGCGACTCTTGTATGGAAAACAACTAGAATCTTGGGAAACATCTTCACAAACACCTAGTAACAGCCCTAGTGATGCTATCACAGACACTGCTGAAAAAAGGGCTAAATTCCTCTTAAAATCTGAAAAGAAGCGATTCAATCAGCAATCAATCATATCTAAAAGACCTAATATCTATGACGCAGAATACGATCGCGGTAAAACCAAAAAAATCAAAAATAAACCTTCCTTCAATATTTTCGACCAAGTTATTAACCCATTTCAAAAAGTCTCCGAAATCTCTAAATCTAAAAAATCAATCTAATCACCCTTCTCTCAACTCTTTTTTTTTTACATTCTTATATAATTTTTATCTACCAAAACGCTCTCTTCCCTATCTTTGTCTAATTCAACCTTATTCTTTATATTATATATATTATTACCACGTTATATCATATTTTCTTTTTTTTCTATATATTTAATTGAATTACCATTTTCAAAAATTTTTTATTCATTCTCAAACTTTAATTACATTTAAACTTCTTCTAATATTAATTCGACAATTCTAATTTTTTATTTAAAAAGTGTGCTAATATAGAATTACCATCTAGTTACTAACTTTTATAATATTTCAAACTGATAAAGTTTCCTGGTTCTGAATCTTATCACCATTTATCGTTGCTACTAATTTTTTTAGAGAACAAAACAAGGTTACTTCCCTTATACTTTTCGATAACAATGTATAATATGGGATATTCTAAGGGGAAGTGAAACTTTTTTTCTTAGAAACTCTATTTGATTGTAATAAGTAGGCAAAGGTATTTGTTGTATCAGATAAACCATTCGATATTATATCCCAAAAAGATTTAAAAATAAATGTAATTCTGCGAAGTAGGAAAAACATGATAGGAAAAGCTCTGCTTTTCTAAATAGTCACCCATATACATTTTAAAAAAATTCTTTAAATATTATTAATATTCAAAGATTTACATCATTTTAAGCACTAAAAAATTGTTAATATAGACATTTCAAATATTGAGGTGTTTTTTTTTTATCTCGGAGAGTTTATTAAACATGACTTACAAGTATACAGAAAACTATTAAAAAATATTTAGTAAGTTATAAAAATTATATAAAAATAATTTTTCACGCGACCCCTCTCTGCCGCTATAGCAGCTTCATACCCACTATACATTGGTTTAATGGAGTATTGAGATGTAAGTATATATAATCTCGTGTATCTAAAGTACACGTAGATGACCTATTTGATTTTAGAGTGAAATTAATAATAAATCACCAAAATGTTAATGCACAACGAACTGGTTGGCTAATAAATTAAATGATTTTATACAAAATATTGATTGATTTAAAGAAATTATATTTACTTTTTTATCAATTTTTCACCACATTTTATTTATTACATTTATCATGGGTTGAAACTCAGCTTCATGATATTTGGCAGAAATACAGCTAAAAAGTACCATTTTTCATTATAAGACTCAAATTGAAAAGATTATATAAATTTTTAATAATACTTCTTTATTATGCATCTTGGGAAAATATCTAAAATATAGATATGACTACAACCAGAGATCATTGTTAATTATAATTTTAATAAGCTCCCATTATCCAATACTGGTTGCTGAGAAATGCTGTTTTGCAATTTAAATTTTTGACTATTTATATTTTAATAATAATATTTATTTGCTACTAAATATACGAGTCTCGATATTCATTATTTTGTTCTAATAAACTCGCTGTTGTTAATTTACTATATCTATCTTTTGCGTACAAGGATAGACTACTATCAATTAAAGGTTTGGTATCTAAAAGGAGAAATTAAATATACTAAGTATTTAAATTAGTTTGTAATAAAAATACTAGTTATATTCAGCCAATTAAATTATATCAATGATGATTTTGTTACTGCGTTTAATCTTCTTAATGTACATAAGTATTGAAAAATTATAGTCTAATGTAATGCTATATTAAAATTTAATTTTCTTAAAAAGTGTCGATTGATATTAAATAGTATATCAGTTAAATAGTTTTAACTTTTTAGATGTATTTGAAGCTACTTCGTTTCCTGAATCTAGAATATCAACCAAAAAAGCTATAAATATGTGCATTGTTTTTTCTCGGAAATAAGTAAGAATATTACAAAAAAAATTTTCAATTGAAATTTTTTCACTAATTCTTATAGCTGATTGAAATAATATTAGGCAAAAAATTACCTTGTGAGAAATAGTGTGGCGAAGTATGAACATGATGCGCTAATTTAGATGCTTTACTATCATTTAAAATATACGCTGATTGCAATTCGTTGTTTGGAATATTTACATCTTTTTTGATAACAAAGGGGCTAACTTCAATTTTATTCTTAGCCGTGAATATATTATTTGGTACATCATTTAGATTATTTGTCCTCTTTTTAGCAGCCGTGCTCTCATTGTACTTATCCAAAAGTCTTTTATATGAATCTTCGATAATATCACTACTTTTTCTAGTAAATTCATTTTCGAATTTTGACCTACTAATAAAACCGTTACCTAAACCTTCACCATGGCTTATATTATATGATCTTGAAATATCTAATTCCACTGGTGACAAGAGAAATGGACTAGAGTATGTAGTAAAATCGCTTAAAAAGGATTTTTCTGAAATTGATATTAGTTCATTTTCATTACTATGGTCATTTTTGATGAAATTGTATTCCTTTATGTCAATTGAAGTATAATTACTTTCAAGGCAGCAACTAAATTTGAAAAATGTTCCATACCTAGGAACTATCCAAGGGTACAAATCACTTTTCGAAATAGCGTATGGAATCATCAATTCTAATGACTTTAAATCTTTCTTGAATTTGTCGTGCATAGATTTTTTAATAGAAAATAAATGCAACAAAAATTTATGTATATTCTGTGAAATCTCAAAGTCTACCGCATAATTAAATGCGCTTCTTATAAACGTCTCATAATGACTTTCCTCTTTTGATAACGCTAAATCTTTATTTTCGACAAAGAAGTGGTTTATTAAAACATTACCACAGCATAACTTCCATGGAGCTATAGTAACGTTTAGAAATTTTTGAGGAACATTTTCAATTTTGAATTTAAAATTTTTCGAAATGCTAAATGCAGCCTCTAAGCATTTGAGCTTAGCCGTTTTGACCCTTCCCGGATGAATTTTATTTTTTTCGATCCGAACCAGCTCGGATTGATATAAAATTATCACAGCAGTATGGTATAGTTGCTTTATTATATAATAAAAATCATATATTTCAGTTTCCATAACTAACCGAAAGCCCGAGTAAAATCTGTAGCTTGAAACTGTATTTGGTATAGATAAATGTCCAATCTTCGAGTTAATTAATTTGTCCAATTCATCCAATCTTTGAGCAAAAAAAATAAATTGGCGATTTATTAAATCTTGGGATATTGAATTTTTGTGCCATCTAACATTCAGAAACCTCGAAATAACAAAAAGTAGATTGTATGTTTTAATGATTAGTTTAAATATATCTTTATATAGATCCAGTTCATTTTTTGTTAATTTTGCTAATTCGATTCCACATTCATTGTACTCTTCAGTAATACCTCCATATTTCCATTCATAATCGTCAGTTGGCTGATTAACTTCTATATCAATATTTTCAAGAACAGGGAACCCGGATAAAAAGAAATAGTCACCACGAGATATAGTAATATATGCCCAAAAAACTCTTCTAGAAAATTCAATTTTTTCATAAGGCAATTTTCTGCGATACTTTCTCTCGCGATCCAGCTTGTAAATTTTTGACTTTATCACAATTCTAATTGAAAACATAAAAATTGAATTAATATATTCGTGCGCTAAAAAAATTCTTTTTTCTATTTATACTAATATTTACTTATTTTTTTAAGAAAATTTATATCATTCAAAAATTTTTGTTAAAAAAAATATAAAACGACACTCACCTATCTTGGAAGTCTAATGTATAATAAGGATATAAAAAAATTGTTAAATTATACTCAAATTAGATATAATAGTTAAAGTGCTAATAATAAAATCTTTTACGTTTAATTTTAAAAAGCCTAGATAAATCTTGAACTTTATAAAAATATCCATTTATAATCAAACATGCCCAAAGTAAATGAGTATCATTAAAGTCTGTACACGATAGAATTAGCGAGTATGCAGCTCTTGCAAAAACTGTATCCATTCGATAAGACCTTTCTGTTGTGCTTGAATCCAAAACTTCGCAACCAGACGCTAACAATGTATATATAAAGTATTTTGGGAATAATCCATTCTTAAGTTTGAATAGAAAATCATTAAGCCTAAGTGGCATCATTAAAACAGGATATTTGTGCATGACATTTTCTAATACAAGCTTTAGTTCAGAGTATTCAGGAATATCTAAACTCCAAAGAAAGAGTTTTTCAAACGGGGATTATAAAAATAAAACAGATTTTCAATAATTAAATACCAAATTTTTAATATATAGCATATAGTGATTTATTATTACCAATGTCGCCCATTCTATATCGCGTTTTTTATTTTAAAAATTGAGGAAATGGCGCTGAGGAATTATAGGTTTTTTTGATTATTTATTATTGTATTTTATGAGCTTATTATTTTGATATGATATATGAGAAAAATATAATACTAATTGTGAGTTATTAAAAGGTGAATCCATATAAAATAGTGCATTTTAAAGTAAAAAGTTACAATCTAAACCACAAAATTTCCAATCTAGAAAAGAGCTAGATTTGATATGTAGTCCAAAAAAACATTATTTTTTCTATAACTTATATTCTTCAGAAAACGAATATATTTTTTACACTTACGAAATACGCTCGCAAATAAATATAATTAGACACCCCAATGAGACTGATAACTAATAATAAAAATTTCATTTTCCAATGCCAAATAAAAATATCTATTAGCAAAGTTTCTAATTTATTCAGAGAAATTTTCTACCAGAATAAAAACATTATTATATCTGGTTAACTCTTTCACGGGTGGTAGAATATTTTTGATCTACCAAATACAGCCAACTGTGTTTAATTAAAGTACTTTAATTCCAAGATTTAGGTAGTTTTAGGTTTATTGTAAGATGATATCAATAAATAAACTTTCTTATAAATCATTAACGAATCATAAATTCTATTTTTTCATTATTTTTAGATGGTAAAGGGTTAGCCCTTTTATGTATTGTAGGCTATTTTTTGATCTACAATTTAACCAATAATCCTTAAACAAATAATATAACTGAGAGCTATAAAGATATTTGTCTTATACAATTTTATTCCAAGCAACATTTTTTATCTGAAAACCAATCCCGAATCAAATTAGCTAAAAGAATTATTATTATTACTTACGAAATAGCTAATATTATAATTTTTGTTCTCATAAACGCGTTTAATATTCCTGATATGTTTGGTTTTCGGAGTTTTTTTTTTTTTTTTGAACTGAAGCGAAAACTAACTACCTTAATTTTTTTTTTTTTGATTTCATCTAATTGAAATCATATATAATTTAATAAAACTTATAAACTTCAGCCAATAGCTACACTAGCTTTTTATCTAACAACGATAACAGTCGATATAAACATGTAATGTTCACCAACAAATACGCTATTCATTTCCCGTCCAACGATCTTTAAAAAAATTAATTTTATTATTCGTTTATAACTAAAAAGCAAGTTTATTATTTGCTGATATTTTACATTATACCAATATTGTTTAAAATCTCGGAATTAGAGTATTTTAATTGAACATTTTTGGCTATATTTGATAGGCATAAAAATAGTATTCCGCATGTGAAAGAATTAGTTATTTAGATACTTTGAGGAGCAGAAAGCGTGTAATAAATTATTCTTTGTGTAAATTTTGCTTTCTATTTCTAATGTAGGTAATAAAAATTAATAAAGGAGATGAACATATAGCCAATAGCTGAGTTTAATAATTGCAACTAAAATGAATATCAACGTAAAAAGATCGAAAAAACCCATTCACGGGAGGTTATCTATTATTGTACTACCAACATTATACAGACAAATGAAAAACTCATAAATAATATAAATTATTAATACTTTATTGACTATTATCAGAAAGCGCATCCAATAACATATTATTTTTCATGCATTTATGCAATTGTGATGTATGGGAGATTCTTTATAAACAGAACAATTTTATGCATAAAGAGTTACAGCGAATGAAATGTCATACATAGGATATTCTTAGGGGAATCGGAACTTTATTTCCTTAGAAATTATATTTGATTTTTAGGATAAAGCAAATGTATTGGTTGTATATGTAAAATAATTGATGAGCTTTTCTAATCAAAATAAAAATAAAAATAAAAGTAATGTTTCTAAGTGAGAAAAAATCTATAGTATAAGTTCCGCTCATCGAAATAATCTCCCAATTAGTTATTATACAGTAAATAAAATCTAGACTTTTTTTGCTAATTATGCTTTCAGAACTTAACCCTTTCCCGTCCAACACTCTTTAAAAAAAACAAATTTATTGATTCGTTTATGATCTATAAGCAAATGAATTATTTGCTGATATTATACTTTTAACCAATACCTCATAAGGACTTATAATTATAGCATTAGAATTGAACTCAGTTGAATATATTAGGCAGGCCAAAAATAGTTCACCGCCCGTGAAAGGGTTAAGATAGTTGGCCCCAGAAAAGCTTGAAGTGAGTTTCGATTTTTATATTTGTATTTCTGATAAAAAATTTCGAAATTTTTATTTATTGAACAATATAAACATTTGTAATTACAAGAGCTCTATAATAATATGCTCTAAATTGCTTCGTTGATTCAGAATATCAGAAAGTTTTTTTTTCAAAACTCTTTTATTGTAATTTAAATGTATCTTGTCCTCTAAGCCTAATCATCTAATCTAAATAAAGATAAAATAATATTGAGGCCCGCCAAAATACCTGTAATATTAAATCTAGAAACAAATAAATGTTAATCTTGAAAATAACCAGCGAATAAAAAAATTAAAATACTCAATTAGTAACATCTGTGTAAACGTTAACCTCTTCACGGGCGGTAAACTATTTTTGGTCCGCCAGATATAGCCAATTGTGTTCAATTAATTTACTATAATTCCGAGATTTTAAAAGATACTGTTATATTGAAAAATATCAGCAAATAATAAACTTACTTTTAAATCATAAACGAATCATAGATTTTATTTTTCTTAAAGAGTGTTGGATGGTAAAGGGTTAGAGAGATCTATTGCACAAAAAGTAAAAAAATCCACACGTAATATTCATTAAAAATAGCTATTCTATTCTACGAATTTTTAATTATAATATCACTATTTATAAGTAAAATGGTTTTATCATATCAAAAAAAAAATTCAGCTTAAGAATTAAATTAATACCATTGAGCGCAGCTGATTAGAATCGGTATATCAGAAATTTGGCTCAAACATGAAAAAGTGTTAACCCATTCCTGGAATCAAGAATATTTTTAATCTATCAGAAATACTCAACTGTAGTCAAAAAAAATAGCGCAATCATGAATTACCTAATAAAGGCATCTTTCTATAAAAAGTAGAATATTAGTAACTTGCAAATAATTTACTAATAAGTATAATAGAAAAAATTTAAATGATAACGTCATAGATAAGTTTAATACTAAAATTAAATAGTACTTTGGGTCTCGAAGTTTTTACTTTAAATTATTATATGGGATATTCTTAGGAGATACGGAACTAATTTTGTAGAAAATTCTACTTGCTTAATTCTTTCCAAGGCCAACACATTTAAACTTTATTAAAAATCATAATTGATTATTCATAATAAGAGTTATTAGTTATTGGGTCTATTGAAATAAATATCCAATAAAGTGTTACAATGTTATATTGCTTAATCAGATTATGTTTTGATTAGATAATTTTATTGGTTCAAAAAAAGCCAACCGCCCCTGAAACAGTTAAATTAATATGGCGAATCTATTGGTTGTATCAGACAATTCATTTGATGATCTTTTCTCAAAAGGTTTAAAAATACTAGTAAAGATGGTGAGTAGGAAATTTTTAATAGAAAAAGTTTCACCGTTTGAAATAACCTCCCAGTATATTTTAATTCATTAACTAATCGAGTAATAATATTTTTCCAAGCTCAAAAACTAACTATTTTACTACTATTGTGTAGGGTTGAATTGATAAACCTATAACTGCGATTTATTTTGAATTTTAATTGTGTGACACAGTAGACAAGGGATAAAAAAATAGTACACCAAATGATTAATATCTTTGAAAATTACAAACAATTATAAAAAAAATAAGCTTTATTCGAATATTTATTATGAAATAATTGTTATTATAGATTTTAATTTAGCGCAAATAGTAGATGAAACACTGAAATGAATTCGGAGAGAGATTAGAAAACCAGCCGACATTCCGGAGCTTGATATTGTTTATTGCATACTTGATTAAACCATATTTTTTTTAACAATTATATTGACAACACTATTTAACCCTTTCAGGGGCGGTAGGTCATTTTTGTACATTTTAAGATTTTGCATTAGCGCGAGGTAGTTCAAAAAAAGCATACTAAATTTTTATGATTATTAATTTAGAAAAATTACTCGCTTAAATTTTAATTCTTTTTATGCCCCAGTTTAAAAAGCAAATCAAATAATTATTGGATTAGTCAATAAAAAATCAGTAAAAAAAATATAAAAAAATTTTACTAGTTATTGGAGAATTTCAATAACTCGCCAAGCTAATTACATCCATAGAAAAAAAATATGACCAAAAAACCTCCTGGGAAAAAATGCTGAGGCTATAAAATCCAAGTCATAACGCATATATAAAAGTTAGAAATGAATAGAATTCATTTTGCATTTCAAGATGTTTTAGCCGTAAAACTTTGAAAAAAAAAAGTTATTGTTAAAAATAGCTGTTTAATTATATATTTATCCCAGTATGAATGACAAAACTATTTATTGCTATAGATATTATAATTGATCTATATATTATTTAAATTATATAAAATAATATTATACATTAAAATTTAAAAATAAATAGATAGATGTGAAATAAAATACATTGTAATTGATAATTTGAATTAATGATAAACTCAAAAAAATATATATTTGAATTTAATGCAATAAAAATCCAAGGTTTGAATTAAATGATGTAACCAAATGAAAAAATAATAGCAACTGTAAAAATATATATTAACATTTTTTATATCACTGTTTTCAATCTGTGTATTTTAGTGGAGCAGCAGCTTTTTTTGGGTTAACACTCCAGGTTGGCACTTTTTTGAGCCAACCAATTGAATAGTTATAGTACACTCTTAGAATTTATACTAATAAACTATAATCGCTGTATCAATCTGATATTTTAAGTGGGGCAGCAGATTTTTTTTCGTTAACGCTCCAGATTGTCGCTTTTCAAAAACAAATATTTGATCAATATTGAATTTTTTTATTTTGACTATACCTGTGAGATTCTTTGAAGGTTCAGACTTTTTTCTATTAAAATATTCCTTTGATTTAAATTCCCCTACCGCTAAAATTTATTTATAATATACTTTAACTGCATTAAACAGCTTTTCCATTGAACTAGGCGAATGCTTATTAAAATAAATAATTTCATGAGTATAAAATTGCCTCCCTTTATTAATTTTTTTTAGGTATTAGATTTTTTATTTAATTCTTTTCATCTATTTATATATCATATTATATTTATATAATTTTCGTTTATATAATTCATTTTTAGTTTTGTAGCTAAAAAAAACGATTTAAAACAATGCAAATTTATTTGTTAAAAGTGGATTGTAGCATTTTCGTATTCCAAAATGCGTAATTCTTATTTTTAATTTTAATGATTTGGAATAAGATAGAGGTGTTTGTACACTGATAATATGTATGTACATAGTTTAATATTTGTGCAATATACCTATTAATCACGTTAATAGATATTCAATAATCAATATAAACCCTTTGTGTAGACCAAAGCTTCAACAATTTATATTTAGCAATTTTCTTGATTAAATTAATAGATTATCGAATTCTGAAGAGATAGTCATCAATGAATTTTTTTTTCTTTTACTTAAGATGCTACAAAACATATAATCCTTTGATTCGTATACGAGTATATCTAAAATAGTGTATAGCATATCTAAAACGTATGGATAAGTATGCCAAAAACTTTCAATAAAGCTCTTTTAACCTTAAGGGGTTTGATTAGGTAAAAGGGGTGGGCATAAGATTATTTTGTTTTCTTGAAATTGTATATTATTTTTTAATTACTATACTGATTATTTTTAATGAAATTTAGTCTCTTTGCATAGCTAAAGCCTGGTCAAACTTCAGGTAAAACACATTCTACTGGATTTAAAGATTTTTATTATTATTGGTGAAATTTGATATTTGGCTCTAAAATCTATAGGCTATATACAGAAATGCGCATTTTTTAAAATATTTACCTATTGATTAATTTATAAAACAACGAAAACATTTTAACCCTTACCCACGAAGTAGACTATTTTTGGACCACAAAATATAGCCAACTGCGTTCAATGAAAATCGGTTAATTCCGAGAAATTAAGAATTATTGGTATAATGTTATATGTTAGCAAATAACAAACATGCTTAAAATTCACAAACGAATCATTAAATAAAACTTTTTAAAGCATGTTGGACGGGAAAGGGCTAGAGCTCTTTTTTATAGAAAAGTTGGCCCCTGAAAGTGTTAAAAAAACGAGTTGTTAACCTTTTATCCTTCTAATGTTTTTCAAAAAAATCAATCTAGCGATCCATATGATCTAAAAAAAAGCTTTATTATTTACTGCTATTCTACAATAAACCAAGAATTGAACGAATTCCTAGATTGAATTAAAACTGATATGTGCATTTATTTATATTTGGTAGATAAAAAATATTCGCCTACTGATAAAAGTTTAATATCTTGAGCGGAAAAAAAATTGTCAAAAAAATACACATTTTTCATAAATTCTTTGAACTTATAATTTATACTATTAGTATTAAGTTAATTCTGTGGTTAACTATTAAACATAACATCTAATATTTTTCAAGAAATATTCTTAATTCCAAGACCTAATTCTTAATTTCCAAGATGTATTCGAAAAATAGAAGCGAGTTTCACGACTTTTTTTATTTAAATCCATGTTTTCCACAAACATTATAATTAATTAAACCATTTTTTTGATATGTTGTATTTTTATAAAATTTAAAAAATGTCTCTAAATTAAGTAATGCCTATTACTATAGTATTTAACCATTTCCCATCGCAGTAGAATATTTTTGATCTACAAAATATAGCAAACTGTGTTCAATTAAAGTACTTTAACTCCGAGATTTAGATATTTATATGTGCATTGTAAGATGATATCAAATAATAAACTTGCTTACAAACCATAAATGAATCAATAAATTCGTATTTTAAGAGTTTTGGACTGAAAAGGGTTGAACAAGATTTAAAAAAACTAATTTTTTGATTCTTTAATGATTTATAAGAAAATTTACCTATTGCTTTTATATTAGTATATACCTATAAAACATTGATCCCTGGAATTATATTTTATTTTTGAATCTAATTTGCTAGATTTGATGATTATAATCAGCTTTATTGAAAATTAGTTTAATTATATGATAATAACTTGACAAGTTATGAAGGTTCTATATAAATCGTAAAGATAATGAATAATCAGCTAGCTTACCATAAGTTAATTTTATTGTTTTTTCGAGATATTATTGTCATTTAAAAATTAAAATTTTTTGCTGCGCTTATATCTTTTATATAAGCTTTCTACTCTAGAATGAAGCTGAAAGGAATACAAGTATATTATCTTGAGAATTTAGAACACACCATATTTGCTATTATCCAGTATTTTAATGAAATAAAAGTCCACTAATTTTTGATATTTTATGAAAAATCATGATTTTAGTTATGACGTATTAAGAATAAAAACAAATTGCATTATTCGATTCAGGAGAACTCAGCTGATAAATTAATTTTTAAGATTAATCCCAATATAATTGATTTGATTAAGATTTTTTTAAAATCAAAAAATTCTATTAAATTTTTTCTTATTCAGTTCTAAAAATAGCTTGATATAGACAAGAATTTTAAAAAAGAATATAAAAATCGCTTTTTAATATGAATTTATTTAGAAAAATTGTGAATGTATTACAATAGTTGATTATTTATATAATTAGCATTGAACTTGGCATAGCGAATTCTCGATTTTTTTTCTATTTTTTTTTGGCCACACGGTTTGATAATATAATAAATTAATCAATTTTTGATATTTATAAAAAGTAATAAACCGACGTTTTTTTAATAGGAATAGCATTCAACTCGATAAATTATTACTATATAAGACACTTACTCAATGAGCACTATTTATGTGTAGTTATAATAATCAAATTTAACCATCGGAAATTTAAAAATTTAGAATCTATCAAACAGCTTCAAAAGATAATTATAGACATTATTCAAATTATAGTTATAAAATTTCATGAAAAATTGCCAATTACGATGATATTTTATAATATACATCACCAAAAACATTATAATATTTTGTTAAATTTCGTAATTATTAAATGATAATCTTCTAGGTAAGTATTATTACTTTTTTTAGGAATTTTTTTTTACTTTTCAATTATGATAAAAATTTTTATATATCGATAATTAATTTGTTTTTTTTATTTGTATAAGCAATTTATTTCTTTATCTGGTGCTCGATCATCGAATAATTAAATTTTAGAGGATCTCAAAATTTGGGAATATTTTTTAAACTTTGATTAATATAGAAATACTCTTATCAGATAATAAATAAATTTAAAAAATGCAATTTATTACAGTTTTTAATTAATTCTATATCTCGCAAATATTAATTTTTTTCTTACATTAAAATTACTGAATAAAAAAACTAAAAGTTTTATGAGTATTTAATAAAAATTTTCAAAATCTATAAGCCTTTTTTAATAAACTGTAAATAAAAAATTTTTTGGTAGCTTAAAATTGAAACAAATAAAATTTATCATATCATAACTAAAAATAAATAGATTTTAAATACAGAAATTTACTATGAATTTTTATTCTTCTAAAATTCAAAATTTCTACTTACAATTCAAAGTATTTAATATTTTCCTATCAGATAAATGGGTAAGTGCATTACATGATAAATAATTAGAGTTTTTCTCAGAAATTCTTTCTATAAAATTAAATTTCGTTATAAAAAAAAGAAATTTAAATTTATTGAGTAAAGTTACACAAAAATTATAAGGTCTCTATCATAATATGTACGAATTATTTGAGCTTATTTATAATATATCTTATGAATAATTTCTATAGTATAATTATTTTTCTTTATAATTTTTTATAGCACCAATCAGCTCACACTGTTTTTTTAAATATCTGTAATGCTCTAAATATTATTTTGGTTCATTTTTTTGGTTTCCAGGGGCCTTAATTGAATAAAAGTAATATTTACTGGGGCATGTATAAAAAAACGTAATATCGTTTTAATCATTAAAAACCAACATTCATACTTTTTGAGTTTAACATTTAAGAATAAATGAAATATATTTATAATCAGGAGAATACTATCAACTTTTTTATTTTCAAAGTGAAGTATATTAGCTGAAACGAGTCTTGTTATTTTTTTAATAACATCCAAAAATCAATTGTGATTCAATTTTTACATTAAATTATAATAGTTGAGATTTAAAAGCCAAAAAATACTAAAAATATTGATACATAATAACTTATGAACTTTATAGTTTCCACTCTTTAAAGCTATTAAGTTAATTAATGTTAAATTAATAAATTAAATAATTTTATTTGATTTGTAATATAAAATAATAAGCACTATTAATAGAAAATTTGATACCAAAATATTTTTATAGATTCAAATATTAAATAACTAGTTTACAAAATCTATTAAAATATAATCACAGGAATTTAATTAAGGTTATATTTCACTTGTATTATTTTGAAATTTATATACCCTCGAATTTTAGATATAAGTATATATTTATTATATAATTTGATATCGTAATGCTGTTTGTTATCTAATTCTCATTAAATAATATCAAATTAAGACTATAATCAAAATTTGATAAATTAAAAGAGATTAATTAAATTATTAGTATAAGCTAAAATTTAATATTGATATCAGCCTATTATTTTACGATTTAGAAAATAATATATCAATTTTTGATCTTAAACGCAGTTCAATGAACTAAAGAAATTAGTAGATGTCGACTAATGTCTTTTAAAAATGATTTTTTATGCATGTAATGAATTAATTCAAAATAGTCAATATATTCGCTGAAATGAGCTTTCACCATTTCAGCAATACACAATAACAAAATTACGGATTATCAATGCTAATTTACTTTTCAATACAACGCTTATTTTTCTGTTAGTTTTTCACCGATTCACTCAGTAAAATTTCCAAAAATTAAAATTTTAAAATAAACATGTTGTAATCTATAATATTTTCAATTTAATTATTATAATCTTATATAAGATATAAAATCCCAGTAACTTTAAAATATGTTAGTTTGGGAAATTCTATTATGTGGTGTAAAATAATGCAGTGAATCGTAAAAAATTGAAATATGTATATTGTAAAAGAAAATAAAATATTATAAAGCAAAAAATTCATTAATTATAAATAAATTCAGATTTATACAGTAATTTTTAATGATTTTTTTGGCTTTTAAAGTGTCATTATAGTGTATAAATTTACAGACAAAATATGTTAGAGCAGCTTTTTTTTTTTCATGAAGATTATTTAATTATATTCGAGATGAGGATAAGATAATAATAATAATATTCTAAACTTAGATACGAGAATAAATTAAAATCTACTTTTTATTATTCCGAGTGCATTTTATCGGCTAGTATTGACAACTTCTGAAATATTGAAATACCAAAATAATTTTAATGCATAATAAATCTGATAAATGAAAAATTAGTGTAACTAAGCAATACTATTATAAAATACTAATAAGAAAAGTGTAAAAATAAAAAATTATCTATAAATTAAAAAGATAATTTAAATTTAAATTGAATATTTAGAAAATACAAGCTAATCTATGATTTATTTAGCCATTAAATTCATAAAAAGCTAATTTAAAAATTCAAACTTTAGAAGAATTTTTTTCATAGAAAATAGTTAATATTTTTCTAAAAGTAGTTTATACGACGGAAAAAACCTACCATTTTTATAAATAATATTTTTTTTTAAACATTAGTATTTAGCGATACAATTTTAGGAGATTATATAGTCAAGAAAATAATTTAATTGAATGAATATCGAAATAGTAGCGTGAAAATTTTAATACTTAGACTATAATATAAGATTTCAAAATATATAAAATTGGTAAATTCAACGAAAATCTAAAAAAGCTATAAAATTGATTATATATAAACATCAAAAGAATATCAAATATAAATTATTATATATTAATTTTTTATCGAATACTTATAAAACTTTTATTTCATATTTTTATGAGAATAGTTATAATTGATAGCATGTTTTAATTGAGCTTAACTCCAAAATTAAATCGATTCAATTTAAAGGTTTATTAGAAAGATGTATTCTCCTCAAAATAATATACCATATTTATTATAGCTTATATATAAATAAGCCTTAATATTTTCTTTGCATGAAAACCTGATTTTATTCTCTTATTCTCTTAAATGAAAGATATTGAATTCAATAATTTCTACTATGTATTTTCAGACAAGTTTTTTTTTAAAAAAATTAGGAAATATTAATTTTTAAGATTAATAGAATCTAGGCGAAGCTCGTTGATATACACAATATTTTTACCTGAATGAAAAAAATACATGGTTAAATAAATCATAAGAAAATTTAAAATTATTCACAATGTATATATAAATGTTTATATGACGTAAATATAGATCGCTGATTAATGTATTTAAAATAGAGAAATCCACATAACTAAGCTGTAATTTTTTATTAATTATGAATAGATAAAACAATTAATTATAATAAAGTCATTATAGCTACGCGAGTAAAATATTTAACAAGATCATACTGGCCTAAATTTTCGGAACCATCAAGATTAATCTATGTTGGGTTATTGATATAAATTCTTGATTTTATTCAATATAAATCGCTTTCTAGTTAAACTTAAATTCTGCTAAAAAAGTTTCATAAGTATTAGAAATTAATTGGAATCCAAGTAAGCGTGTTTTTACTTTGGGATAAAATAAGGTGATTTTTAGTGAAAAAAAAACTTTATGAAAGTTTAGTATCTATAAATATTAAAAAAATGGCTTTTTTTAAATTATTTTTTGATATTTTTAATCAATATTTATTCTAAAGCTAATTTGATTATGATTTTATAGTATTTTTAAACATCTTGCACGTTTTTATGTAAAAGTAATAGAATATGAAGCTTTAAATTCTATTTTAAAGGAATTTGAATAAAGCTTGAGTATTTCAGAAAAAACTAAAATTATTAAAACCACTCAATATTAATTCTTTAAATAGATAAGGAAAAAATATTTATTAATTAAATACGAAAAATAATAATTTAGGCTTTAATAGAAAAAAACAAATAAACTTACAATAATTTTACAAAATTGATTACCAGTAATATGTTATGAAAAGATAATTTTATATTATAATTAAAATTAATA